>CAXKVW010000163.1:0-96749 GCA_964058825.1 Carex arenaria
CAATTTTATATTGAGTCATCTGTCTAGACTTCAAAATATCTTTTGATACAAAAAAATAATATTTTGAAGTCTTGTAACAGATGACTCCATATATAATTTATAATAAAACTATAAAAAAAATAATTGGATGTTGATCAACATACTAGTTGCAAACATACCGTCCACGCCTATTTTATATTATGTTGCTAGTTACATTATATAAGTGCCTGAAATCACCGAGATGTCCCATCTTGATGCTTAAGTGTGTGACTTTTCATACACTGATAACTACTTGAGATTTTTTTTTTTTCAAGATTAATAAATTGGCTCTCCCAATTGTGGAAGTTTCAAAATGTTATAATAATCTGAAACCTGTTACTCGTTTCAGTTTGTTGGATACCGAACAGCTTGGATGAGATTAAAAGGGTATAGTAGAATGTATTGGTTTGTCATTATAGATTTGTATCTTTAGCTATATGTACATTCTACTATAGTATAATGTATTGGTTTGTATCTTTACATTCTACTATAGATTTGTATCTAAGTTTGTTTGTATCTATAATACAACAAACTGTTCGGTATCCAACATTCTACTATAGATTAAAAGGTATCCAAAATTAGATTTTATGTATTGGTTTGTATTATAGATTTGTATTCTTATTTTGAAAGTTTAAACTGTCTATCTAAATCATTATATATGATTTTCATAAGAAAATGTGTGTGGATGCCAAAAATTTTAAGTTTTAGAATTCTTGTATTACTTTTTTAAATAGATAGAAAATCACTATTTTTTAATGGTCTAGACTTTTTAGATCAAGTAATTTTCTACTATCTAAGAATAGTATTTAGAATTCTTGTATTATTCAAATGATCAAATCTCAACAAATATTGTGTATTTTAAATTTTGCCCACCTCTTTTATTATTTTTTGGGAAATTTACTAATGTACTCATACAAATATTCAAAATAGCCAATTTTCCCATGAAAACTCCATATATAATATTCAATATTCTCATACAAACTTAATTTCCTTTCTTCTTTCCCCTTTTAATTATTTTAAAAATAAAATTGATAAATTTACCCTCTATCATTTCTCCTCCCTCCTCTCTCTTTTCCGGTGCCATTGTCAGTTTGTCACTAATTGAGCTCTCAATTAACCCGAAATTTGAGTTTTGGAATGAGACGAATTAAGGCTCACTGAAGAGTCGGAACAATTCCAGAAGGATGCCTCGCCATTGATTTCATTGAACTTCAAGCCAAAGAAACAATCTTCCTATTTCTAACACCCGCCAAATCTCTCTTGTGCTTTCAATCTTCGATTTAATTAACATGGAAGAGAATATTAGGGAACATTTTGAGAAAAAAAAAAGATTATTCGTTAAAGGAGAAGCACTATTGCTATAAACCAAGAAAATGGAAAGAAAATTTCAATTTCTCAAGTAGTAGATAGGAATTTATTAGGAGACAATGCCTATGGCTGTGGGCTGGGGTTTAAGAGGAGAGGGAAAATAGTTCGAAAGGGGAAGTCTTTTATATCTCGAAGGGTAATTTTGAAAATACTAAAATATGTTTTTTATACAATATTTTTTAGAATAATTTTAATTAAATATGTATATTAGATGTATAATTGTGTCAATTTCATAAATTTAATGTTAGAGTAGCAAATAACTAATTTCATGTTTTGGAGTGGCAATTTCCTAATTTTCATATTTTGGAGTGGCATAACAAAAAATTTCTCTTATTTTTAAAATAAATAAATAATAAGTTAAATAAATAAATGTAGATAGAAGAAAGAAAATTAAATTTATATGGGGATGTTAGATATTGGAGTTTTTATGGGAAAATTGGCTATTTTGGAGTCATATGCTGATAGCAGATACTTGAGCTCCAAGATACATCTATTTGAAATTTCTTCATCATTTTTGCCTTCTCGGTAAAGACATCGTCTATCTTGCCTTATCCCTTACCTTAGCCTCACCTGTCTACGAGTGATGTCTCAGATAAATACATGTACAACCTAGATGTGTGCTTTACAAATGCGATATACAACTTACAAAAAAATAGACATGCACTGTAACAAAAAGGCACAGATCGAAGGCGTAGAAAAGTTTGTATTCTTTTATCATATACGAATCATACAATAAAACTGTGTATAATGATTGGAGCATTCATATACGCCTAAAAGAAGGATGCTCCTCATTATTTTAATTGGACTATTACATTGTTCTGTCATTTAAAATATGGATTTTATATCATCTATTTGATATCAATTATTTAAAATATTAATTAATGAACAATTTTATTCTTCAATTGCTCTTCAATTATTTTTCAATTTAAGAAAAGAAAGGTCAGGAGCAATCCTGGAGTCTGGGTATTTTTTAAATAAAAAAACTCTGAGCACTTTTGTAATTTTTTATTTAATTAACATTAATAAAATAATCGGCTTAACGAAATTAAAAATCGTATGAAAACTTCACCAAAATCATACTTTCGATATTTTATAGACGTGTAAAAACATATCTTATCACAATTTCGGACTTGAGAATTAAACAAATTAATAATTTATACATTAACAAAAAAGAATTGGCACTTATTAGTGAATAGATAATGCAAGACAGACTTTTCAGTATTAGAAAATCTTTTTTTCTCAAAATATATTCTATATTCGAAATTTACTTTTTGGAGAAAGAAATACATATTATATATAAAACAATTTCTTTTCTATAATTACTTTTAATTAATCTCTGTAAAGATACACATTTTTTGCTTTGTTGTTCACGCAAGTTACAATGATAAAAGATATTGAAAACAAGTTTCATGTTTGTCATTTAAAATAAGAGGAGGGTTCAAATGCATCCAAATTTTCATGTTCTCATTTGCTCCCAATTTTTTATCTTCATTTTCAAAATCCGAATAGTCGATCGGAACCGATTAACATGATCATAATTTTATATTTTTTTTGGATTTTTTTACTATTTTTTAAGATAGGTACAAAATCATTGTTTTAAGGAGATTCTGGACCATCCGATAAAGTGATTTTGTACCTATTTTAAAAAATAGTAAAAAAATTCTAAAAAATATAAAATTTGGTCTTAAAGTATATTTTATTATGATGATCATGTTGAACAGTTTGAATCGACTATTCGGACTTTGAAAATGAAGATAAATGATTGGAAGCAAATGGGAACATGAAATTTTGGATGCATTGGAACCCTTCTCTTAAAATAAATATAATTTCATATTTTGTAATACATATCATTTTTCAGGATACAAACTTTATTTGGATTTTTGTCGGGACAGCTAGACAAAAGCTTGAAACTTTTCTAAGAAAAGAAGTGGGTAAGAGATCTATGCGCAGCAAATCGTGGATTCTTTTTCTTAGTTCATCTGACTCTTGTCTTCCAAAATAACATTATTAATTAATTAATCAATTAAAAGCGGAAAGGAAAATCGTACAATCTGCGTCGTGATTCATCTCTTGTCGAATCTTTGACCGCATCATGAATCGAATCATATTGTAAGTTTTCTCAAGGTTTATGTATACAAATTCTTGAATTTATCGTTCTTCATTTGAGTTTTGACTAGATTTCCGATGGAGTAAAGGATTGCTTTTTCTCATTTTTTTTTCATATATAAATACATAAAAGATAGCCACTATTTCTGAAGTTTTTAGCTTTAATTTGTGTACGGATAAGTAAGAGGAAATAAAAGAATAGAAAAGGGAAAGGTGAAAATGTGTAAAATATCAAACGAATTTAACAAATTAATAAGAAATGTGATATCTACTTTTTCTACCAGAAAGACATAGAAGTAATTAATTTGATTTATGAATGATGTTGAAGTTTTTTTAATTTTACTGTTTTGTTGAGACAATATCAACGGTTAATTTCAGTTTGCACCTTTTAATACTCTGTTTTTGCAAGGTTATCTCTTGTTCTTAGTTCCTATTATATAAAATACATTGTGAGAATTTGCTTTTGATCTAGTGGTAAAGACAATGTTTTCTGTATAGGAGGTTGTATGTTTAATGAAGATTTTTATTTAAGCTGGGAAGATGAGTCAGTATAGAGTAATTAATAGAGTATAGCTGGATCACTAGACTTTAGCATTTAAGGAAATTGATTAGTAAACCTTAATATCAATTTTTATTCTAATTAGATCATAGAATAAAAAATGATATTAAGGTTTTTTACAATTGATTTTTCTATGATATGGTCTAATTAAAATAAAAATTGATATTAAAAAACTTTAATATCAATCTAACTTAATATCGTTTAGGGTTTTTTACAATTGATATCAATTTCTAATTAGTGAAGTAGATGCCAACGTAACTTAATATTGTTTACAAAAACCTTAATATCAATTTTTATTATAATTAGATCACTCATGAAGTAGATAAGTTTTAACGGTTTGGATGCGTCGTTTGAAGTCAATTCCGTAGTTTTTTTAGTTAAGCTCACAAAAGAGCTTAAGAACATCTTAGTTCTACTCCTAACATATATAGTCATTATTGAGTAGAACTAGGGTGTTCCTAAGTTCACCAAATTTCTTTGTGAACTCAACTCTAAAATCTATAGGATTGGTTTCAAACGACGAATTCAAACCGTTGAAATCTTTCTACCTTACGAGTGATGCGTCTACATATAATTTTTTTAAAATTTTATATTAATTTTGTACAAAGTCAAAAAAGAATGCATTAAAAATAATTTATAAAGCTTTTAATTTTCCGAAATTTTTATAAATATACAAAACTCAAAATTAATTTAACAATCTATACATTTTTTATATTAATTTCCAAATCTATCCAAACCGCTGACTCTGTGAGCGGTTTCAGAAGCCAGAACCGCTGACTCTGTGAGCGGTTTCAGAATGCTGGAACCGCTGCCCCTGTCAGCGGTTTAAGCCAGGCACGGTTTTTGATGTTTTCTGCACACTTTTTGAAACAACGAACGACTCAGATTCAAATAAAAAATGTAATCATTACAAAGTTGCGGAATTCATCCGAATTATTATTAAAATAATTTTTCATTTAATTTTTTTATTTAATTAGAAAATATTATAATTTATTTATTTATTTTATTAAAATATTAGAAATATTTTTATATATTTTTTTAAATTAGATAGAATACCATATAATTTAATTTATTAGAAAGACTTAAACAAATAACCCGGATCAATATTTTTCAGATCGGATTTTTCATGGCTATAAGAAAAATTAAAATATTTCTTTGTGTGTTATTAGAAAAAAATAAAAATACTTTGAATCTGAATTATTGATCCCGGTTCAAAAGTCACTTCTAGGTAAATACAGAAAATATTATTGTCTTTCTATTTTTGAAAAAATCAAAATATTTGAAAATTTTGCCGCAACTATTGACTTTTCTCAAATGTTAGATATTTTTCTCAAATTTTGATTTTTTCAAAAATAGAAAGACAATAATATTTTCTGTATTTACCTAGAAGTGACTTTTGAACCGGGATCAATAATTCAGATTCAAAGTATTTTTATTTTTTTCTAATAACACACAAAGAAATATTTTAATTTTTCTTATAGCCATGAAAAATCCGATCTGAAAAATATTGATCCGGGTTATTTGTTTAAGTCTTTCTAATAAATTAAATTATATGGTATTCTATCTAATTTAAAAAAAAATATAAAAATATTTCTAATATTTTAATAAAATAAATAAATAAATTTTAATATTTTCTAATTAAATAAAATAATTAAATGAAAAATTATTTTAATAATAATTCGGATGAATTGCCAAAACTTTGTAATGATTATATTTTTTGTTTGAATCTGAGTCATTCGTTGTTTCAAAAAGTGTGCAGAAAACATCAAAAACCGTGCTTAGCTTAAACCGCTGGCAGAGGCAGCGGTTCTAGCATTCTGAAACCGCTCACAGAGTCAGCGGTTTGGATAGTTTTGGAAATTAATATAAAAAAATGTATAGATTGTTAAATTAATTTTGAGTTTTGTATATTTATAAAAATTTCGGTTTAATTTTGACCACTTGACTTTATATTAAATTAATTCGAAAGTTCAAAATTTTCACATGTAGACAGATCACTCGTAAGATAGAAGGACTTCAACAATTTCAACGATTTTTGAGTTGAGTTTACAAAAAAGTTTAGTGAACTTAGGAACACCCCAGTTCTACTCATCATTATTTGCTGGTGAGAACCACTAGCTGATCTGAACATAATTTTTCCGTAACATACTAGCGATAATATACGAAACCAAGTTTATAACTTCTAAAGAAATTTCTGTAAAATACTTTGAGAAAGATTCTCAACTATTTACTTTGTTATTACAGTTTTAAAGTTTCTCAATTAAAGAAGAGATGTCGCATGTTTGAAATTCATCACATATTGAAGTTTATGAAAAAAAAGGAAAGAGCTTAACCCCTTCTTTTCTCAAAGGATGTTTGTCAATCATTAATTCGTTGTTAGAGGTAGATTTTGCACAATTTCTGCATCTTATTTTTTTATTATGTAAAATTTGCGATTGCACTGGGATCGATGCATGACTTTTAAGTCGCGGAAAAGAAAAAAACAGCAATTTTACGAACAAAAGTTTTTGTAATTTCTCAAGGTGCTAAATTTTGTTTTTTTTATGTCAACGATATATAGTCACTAAAATTTCTATTCAATCCTTTTAAATCACCAACATTCTATTTATTCCAGTTTAATCCCTGGATACATATCTGTGTCAGCCTTTAAAATAACCGATAAAGAAATTTTTAGTATCAATTTTTTTTTAAATAACCGATAGAGACTTCTTTTTGTATCACCTGGTACAATTAGCCAACACTGATATGTCCTTTTCCACTGGTCGATGGATTCTTTCTATGCTAGTTTGGACAAATCTTTTATAACATCAAGTACTTTTTTTTATTAGTATAATAGTGACGTAAGCACTTTGCTGGCTTTTTCGTAAAAAATACTCGGTCATTTGATTTAAAAAATTTAAACGTTGGATAATTTGAATGACGACATAGACATTTTCATTGACAAGCCTGCTCGGAAATGTGCCCAAAATTTTACATACTGCATACTCATTTGAGACATGATCGTAAGTTTTTAATTATATATTTTATATATATTTATTATTTTAAGAGAAAGATAGTCTAGTCTTTAATTTTAATTTTAATTTTTTAAAACTTAGCAGCTAGCTGTCAAGTTTAGAAGCCTTTCTCAATTTCAATGTCTACAAAAAATTCATCTTACACGTAGAGCTTTGCCCTTTGCCACCAGTTTAAAAACTGATTTTTGACTTTATATATAATTAAACGTTACTTATAAATATGTTTGAAGCAGTAACTCAGTGTAAAGAAAACTTTTGATCTTTTACATGTATGAATACACTATACATATATTTAATGGTGCATTAAATAAATGGTAACTAATATTTACTAATAGCTGTCTTTTTTTCTTCTTCAGGTAATTAAACACGTGTCATACAAATTAAACAGAGTGCATCCCCACACCGTGACATGCACCTTCTATAATTACTTCAAAATTTAATTGCTCACTGGCTAGTGGCTAGTACCCAGATCAGGTCAATACAACAAGTGTCGAAATTTAATATCAACAGTGTTTATCATCAACATCTTCAATAAATACACCATGGCAAACTTCCCATTCAAGCTCTCTCTCTCTAATTACTTCCTATCTCCTTCACAGTCTCAATCCAAAGCTTCACATCACAACCCTGCCCCATACTCTCTTCTAACCAAAATGCAGCCTCAGGAGATACAACTCCAACCTAATCAATTAATCCAAACTCCATCCCAAATTGATCAAAGAGAATTACAGCAAAGAGACCAACCTAGTCCAATGGACAGTTCGAACTTGTTACCACAACCCCAAAAATCTTGCACCATCCCAAAACCAATCACCACTGCAAAATCCAGCTCCAACAAGCTCAAACTCATCCCCTTGATATTTCTTATATATTTCGAGGTTGCCGGTGGTCCTTATGGTGCCGAGCAGTCTGTACAAGCTGCCGGGTCCCTTTACGCCATAATCGGTTTTTTCATATTTCCTTTTCTCTGGGGAGTGCCTGAGTCGTTAGTCACGGCAGAACTCGCCACGGCATTACCAGGAAATGGTGGTTTCGTTGTATGGGCTGACCGTGCATTTGGCCCATTTTTCGGTTCCCTCATGGGTACCTGGAAATACCTGAGTGTCGTTATAAACATAGCCGCATACCCTCCAATGTGTGCAGATTATATATCTCGCGCGTATTCTCCAGCTGGATCCGGGACTGGTAGGTCGGTTGCTATATCAATAGCTGTGGTGATTCTTTGTTTGTTGAATTACACCGGGTTGTCGGTTGTCGGTTGGGGGGCGGTGGTCTTGGCCGTGGTAACACTCGCACCATTTGTTTTGATTACGGCATTGGCCATGAAGAGAATTGAGACAAGGAGATGGATGGTTCAGGTAGAAAAGAAGGATTGGAGGCAGTTTTTGAATATCTTGTTTTGGAATTTGAATTATTGGGATAGCGCGAGCACTATGGCCGGCGAGGTGGAGCATCCCGAGAAGACTTTCCCAAAGGGTCTGGCTATTGCAGTGGTGATTTGTTCGGTTAGCTATTTTTTGCCGGTGATGGCCGGCACTGGAGCAATCAACTCGCCTCCGGAGGCTTGGGTGAATGGTTACTTTGCTGATGTAGCCGGTACGTACTTGTTTTTAATCTGCACTAAAATATACATCTACTTTAGTGCTATATCTAATCATCTCTCGCGTAAGTATTTTCCAAATATTAATCTGATATTTCCGAGAGTTAATCAATAAACATAAATTTGCAATATAATTTCAGCGCTAATTAATAATTTAGTTTTATATATGCATCATGAATTAATAATTGTTGTCTCACAGAGTCACAGTGATATGAATGAATATATAAAGTAAGTTCGGATTGATAATTTAATCGCATAAACTGCTTTGTTTTCTGAAGAATATCACCATTTGTAAAAAATATATACAAGAAAAATCAGATACATGATACTTCATTACTATTCGATTAGATCAATCGATCGCCTGATCAATGCATGGAACCACATAATAGGGACTATACAAACCAGTCTTGTCAAAGTCACGATCGTCAATTAATTTGTCACATATATGGTCCTTAACACTTTAATTATCCTCTATCAAATAACCTGGTAATAATGATATATTTTGTCTGATCAATAGTGATAGTAGGCTTTACATAAACCTTAATTATATGATTTTGGAAATCCCTTTGGATTAATGCTGCATAGCTATATATATTAGCCTTTATAATGTTTTACTTATTGATCAGTTGGTTTCTTCATGATAAAGTCGTTCTAGCCTTTGGTTTTTTTTTATAAAGTCGTTCTAGTTTGTTTTCAAGGAATAGGAAATGCTTATTGTCTTATATAGCAAATAAATGAGTCAGATACTTTCTTTCTCCAGTGTTTGTGGAACGGAGAAAATAGTAAAATTCGCATTATGTGTTTAGCAAGAATATCGTGTAGCATAGTGAAACGAGTCGGCGTCGCTTACTCATACGGTCATATATACCACCATACTTTTTGAGAATTTATGGTTTTGGATTTTATTACACTGCAACGGAAGTTAAAACAAAGGTTATCATAATTGTTATTTTTTTTCTCTACATTTCGACTTGAGGATGATGAAAGCATATGCACTTCACCTCTTCTTTCTTTCTCTCATTCTTCTTCTGAAGCAGGTGACGGATCCGATTAGGTCTGATCGATCTTGCCGATTCTCCTCTCCTCTTTCTTTCTTTTAATAATCACGTTCTGGAGCACGATCTAAGTTCTTGGAGAAAAACTTTCTACAGGGAATTCACACTATTCAATGCCATAGACAAACCCACAAATGTGACATGAATAAAGGTCGTTTGAGCCGACGTTTTCTTCCATGGCTAATGGCTTCATGTCTCAAGCTAAGGTCTGGTGTCAACATTTAAATTGGGCATTATCATTTTTGTCCATCTCGATTTTTTAAAATATGTAATATTAATATTTTAGTTTTAAAACTTCTATCAAAAAAATATTTAGTTCTTAAACACATAATTAGTAGATTTAATTTAACTTGTATGAACATATATTTAAAATGTTAAAAAAAATATTAAGTATAAAACGAAGGAGCAAGTCAAATCTAATTTAATTTTTGGCTTTATAGTTATTATGAATCACACACATTCATATTAAAATGTGAACATATGCTTTAACAACATGCATGTGTTCAGTTGGTTTCGAATTATACTTTTTGGCATTTTTTTAATTGTCTGCATACATGAATTCGGTATAATTAACTCGTACACATATATTTAAAGAGTAAGGCAATTTAAAACGAATAAGTTAATATTAAACATTTAAAAATCCGGTCTAGGAAAAAAAATCTTAAATTGACATAAGCCGACGACCGACCCAGTCTCTATCAAACTGTCCTTATATATTCCATCTCTAACAAATAATTATGAGTCAATTATGTAGGGCTTCAGATAACCATCAGTATCTTAATTTATTTCTGAATTATTCCATATATAGTATGTAAGCTAATTAAGTACGTACGTAAAGCAATTATATATACGGTATCAATAAATTGATGTAGCATGTATTTCCTTCTGAGTAAACAGAGAAGGCTCAAAGAGAGCAAAAAATTGTGGCTCTTTTTTCAAATTTAGATAATTATTATTTTGTTGGAGATCGTAGTGGATTAAAATATGCTCCTAATTAAATTTAATGAACCAACTCTATTAATTGTATATATCCTATAGGCATGCTTGGAGGCAACTGGTTGAAATACTGGATCCAGGCTGGTGCTGTGCTCTCGTCGATCGGCCTCTATGAGGCTCAACTGAGCAGCGCTGCATTCCAACTATTAGGCATGGCCGACCTGGGTCTTCTCCCACGCATCTTTGCCGTTCGTGCACCGAAGTTTGACACACCATGGGTCAGCATCTTGCTCTCTTGCCTAATCACACTAACCATCTCATTTCTCCCTTTTGAAGACATCGTCTCTACTGCCAATATTTTGTACAGTCTCGGGATGCTTCTTGAGTTTGCAACCTTCCTTTGGTTGCGTAGGAAGTACCCCGATCTGAAGCGGCCGTACCGTGTGCCCCTGGGTATTACGGGTCTGTGTATCATGTGTCTCTTCCCATCAGTGCTTCTCTGCTACGTGATTGCCCTTGCGAGCCGAAGGGTTTTTGTGCTGAGTGCCGTACTGACGGCAATGGGGATTGCGGTGCATTTTTTGATGAGGTATTGCCGGTTGAGCGGATTGCTTAAGTTCACCGATAGTGAAGGAGAGGTAGAAGAAGAGAGAGAGGAAAGGATAGTGCTTGGACATGAAGAGGAAATCAATGGCGTTGTTTAGAGAGGTTAATTAAACATGCAAAACTTCACATTGCATTAGAATATTAGATAGATGGTTGCTACATGTACAATTGGTACATCTACAAAACCATTTTCTTACTAGTTTGGGCCTTAATGGGCTTAATGGTCCAGCTTGTAAGTATTTTATTGTAGCCTATAAATAAAGAGAAAAATTGCCCTGTTTCTAAGTGTATGATACAACAGGGGCTTTTGTTATTTCTGTTATTCCAATTTAAATCATTTAACTCAATTTTTAATTGTAAATTAGAAGCCCTCATTTACAGAAATTAAATAATGAAGATTATTAATATTTGGTCGATCTTAGTGTAAATTTTGCTGAAACAATTTTGCATGTTGCATTTTCTTTTACTCCAAAAAAGCTTTTAGTCATTTAAAATTCCACTTTACATTCTACAACTCTCTTCAATTTACATAATCACTTAGAATAATTTAATTCTCTACATTCTACTCATTTTTTTTTCTGCTCTGGTCTTTAATATACAAAACAGGCATAAAATAAATTCATATAAATGGTGCCGTTCCTACAAATATGAAAAAAAATAATACACTACCTTATATGATAAATCGGTTCTTCTGTTGAAATTTAAACATTAAAATTAAAACTCAAAACTTACATTTAATATGTTTGCATATTATCTCCGATTGATTGACCAGTATGTGATATGTATTAATCATTTTCTCCTAATTGACCAGTATGTGATATGTATTAATCATTTTCTCCTATTGATTGATCAGAAGCCACCGTTTGATCAGTGAGTGGCTTAATAAATAGTAAAAAAATTTCAAAAAACGTAAAATTTGGTCTCCAAGCATATTTTAATATAGAGATCGCATCTAATGGTTTGAATCGATTTTTTGGACTTTAAAAATTAGAAAACAACTTAGTTGCACGGAATCTCAAGAACAATCGATTTGATATTAGCCAACCTCTCCCCCCCCCCCCCCCCCCCCCCCCCCCCCCTCTCTCTCTCTCTCTTTTTATATATATTAATTTACTTGGCACCTTCTATGTTCTTAAAAAGAACGACACATATATATATTAGGCATTTTCCTTTTGATTAAGCAGAGAATGCACCAAGAGAACAAGCATTCTTCAAGACCACTATGAAAATGGTGGTATTTTTGCATATTAAGATAATTATGATTATGTGGGTTATATATCATAGTCGAGTAAACTATATATAAATTTACATATGCTCATAAATTTAAATATTTAATGAACAAGTCTGTATATATCCGGCCTACAGGCATGCTTGGAGCCAACTAGCTGAAATATTGGATCCAGGTCGGTGCTGCGCTATCATCGATCGGCCTCTACGAGGCTCAACTAAGCAGCTGTACGTGTGTTCCTACTACTAGGCATGGCCGACTTGGGTCTTCTCCCGAGCCTCTTTGCCATTCGTGCACCCAACTTTGACACACCATGGGTCGGCATCCTGCTCTCGTGCCTAATCACACTAACCACCTCATTCCTTCCCTTCGAAGATATTGTTGCTACTGCCAATATTTTGTACAGTCTTGGGATGCTCCTCGAGTTTGCAACCTTCCTTTGGTTGCGCAGGAAGCACCCCAACCTGAAACGACTGTACTGTGTGCCCCTAGGCATCCCGGGTCTCTGTATCATCTGTCTCTTCCCATCAGTGCTTCTCTACTATGTCATTACGTACGCTTGCGAGTCGAAAGGTTTTTGTGCTAAGCACCATGCTGACCGCAGCTGGGATTGCGGTTCATTTTTTGATGAGGTATCGCCGGTCAAGCGGATTGCTTAAGTTCACTGATGGTGAAGGAGAGGTAGAAGAAGAGAAAGAGGAGGAAAGGATAGTGCCGGGACATGAGAAGGAGATCAATTGCGTTGTTTAGAGAGGTTAATTAAACATGCAAACTTGACATTGCATTAGATAGATTGTTGCTAATTAACTATTATGTACAAGTACATGGTATCAAGTACCAACCATTTTTTTACTAGTATGGGCCTTAATGGGCCTAATGGCCCAGCTTGTAAGTTAATTGTCGTGGCCTGTAAATAAAGGGAAAAATTGCCCTGCTTTCAAGTGTATGATATGATACATCAGGGATATTTGTGCAGAATGCCCACAAAAAGAACAGGCTTGTTTTCTTAGAATGTGAGTTTTTGGTGAATGCTAGTTTCCTCCAATCTTTTTTTTTTTTTTTTTTTTTTTCTGTAATTCAATTTTAATGGTAAATTGCAAGCCCTTATTTACCGAAGTTTGGTACTGAAGATTATTTATATTCGGTGGATCTTAGTGCAAATTTTGCTGAAACAAGTTTGATTGTTGTATTTTTTTTTTTTTTTTACTCACAGCTTGGTCAACTCCCTTCAATTATTTACTTGTCACTTGGAAAAATTGTTTAAGAGAACTCTCTACATTCTACTCATGTTTAATTCTTTTTTGTGCTCTTAACTCCAGAAGAGAAGCATAAAATAAAATTTAAATAAATGGCGCCGATCCTACAAATATGTAAAAAAAAAAAAAAAATACACTACCGTGTATGATACATCGGCTCATCATATCCTCTCTTTTTTTACAACACTAAATCGTGATCTCTTATGAAACAAGGAATGCTCATAACTATATCAAGTACAAAGCCTATGCATTATGAAAATTAACTGTACCGAAATGTACCTATCTATCGAACGGTTTTTCTAAATGTAACACGAAAGCAAATGCAACAACAGTATCAGATAGGTGGTGTAGACCAGAGCATACAATGAAACAGCATTTTGGGTGCTTTTGGAGAATGTACCACTACCATCCGTTGGTGAAGTAATACTTGTGTTGCTAAATCCGTTTAGACTTGATGGCGGTGGTGGAGAGAAAATTGAACTCATTGGATTTGGAGCAAAACCAGTACTTCCGGTGCTTGAGCTGTTGGTGGTGGTGGTGCTTGATTGAGTGCTGCACAAAAAAAAAAAACAGGATTTGAAATTACAAGTTATTCTAGTGGAAATTGATAAAATTTCTCGGATCAATAAACAATGGAAAACAAGATTAGAATGAAAAACAAAGGTAATTTAGGTAACTTCTACAAATGTTGGATCCAGAAAGGTGCAGAGGGCATATATATTCTATACACTTTGTGGTGGGGCAAAATATATTTCCACTAGTGAGACGATGGTACTATGCATAGCGCAGATTGGTCTGACTACTAATCAATATTTTCATTTTCAAAGGCCAAATAGCTGATCTGAACTGTTCATGATGATTTATGTATAAATATGTACTTGCCGACTAAATTTTAAATTGTTTAGAATTTGTTTACTAAAAAATAGGCAAGTAAAAAAGCACTACTTTTGCATGGTCTAGAATCTTTAGATCAAGTGATTTTCTACTATCTAAAAAAATAATAAAAAATTCCAATAACTGTAAAATTTAATCTAGAAGTACGTTGTAATATGGAGATCATGTTGTATGGTTCATATCAATTGTTTGAACTTTGAAAATTAAATGTTGATTCATAATACGAACCAATATGCACTATGCATAGTAGCATAGACTCACTAATTTCTCATTATGAGAGGCACAGTTGGAAAACTATAGGTAGATTCTGACAACATAATTAAAGGTTGGTAATGGTGGTGCTGCAAATGAATATGTTTTCTTGAGTGATACACTGGTACTGCAAATGTAATCATAAGTGGAGCTCACCTTCCAGAAAAGATGCATGAGCCATGGCCTGGAAAATAAATTTTGGGAAAAGGTGTCAGAAAGTCAGGACTCAATTTGAGTTCAAATTAATAACTCTACATCTAAAAGGAGGTTTAATGAGTCGGATTACCGTGACATCGGTGGTATTTCAGCCTAAATACCACCAACTCCAAAACCTATCAACTTGTCTTTAAACAACAAATCCAAACCGTTCAAACCGATCAACTTCATAAGTGGTGCATTTACATGTAAAATTTATAATTTTTTTATTAATTTAGTATCAAGTCGAGCAGTCAAATGCGAGATTTTTATAAGTTAATTTAAAACATCAATTTTTCATCACACTTTGACCACTTTGATTTGGTACAAAAATAATTCAAAAATTTATAAATTTTTGAATGTAAACACATCACTCATAAAGTAGACATTTATGTTAAAACGCAGCTTAGCCCCCCCAAAAAGAAACAGACTCTGCTATTGAACTTTTGCCACTAATAAATAATGCAGGTCATTTTCTTTTCTTTGAATTTTTTCCCTTTTAATTAGTTCTCTCACTATCTCTCATTATCAGTCTCAGCTGTATATCAAGAAAAAGTAGTCCAACTCACCATGTTCCAATTGCAACCATACAAACAAAACAAATCATCATGTCAGCATCAGGTACCAAATTTAATTAAGATAGAGTTTCATTAAATGTACTTGGACAATTAGACAAAATAGAGAAACCATTAACTTCTGATGACTTCTCTTCAGCAATTACGTACCTTATTCTCATTGGATCTTATTTTTTTTGGCTTTAAAAAAAAGTTATTTTGAACTAAATGTCAGAATCAAACTTTCAGTAGAACAAATATAAATGCAATTAATGTGTTTGTTTGGCTTGGAAGTCAGGTACAAATTGTGCTCATAAAATTGCAAGTCATTAGGAGGAACAAATATGATTTTTATAGATGTTGATTCCAATAAATTCAAAGGTGTACAGACCAGACTTCGACCATTTTTTTTTTTGCTTTCTTCCAGCAAGTATTTATGTTTTTATTTGTCTTATTATACAAGAAAATTTTGATCTGATATAAAATTTTATCAACACAATCACTGTTTGACCTTTTGTTCTTCTCTATCTGTTATTCCTTTTTTTTAACTCTACTGGTAATTTATCCAAGCTCATTATAAATAAATTTAAGACTGACATGGAGAATTAAAAACAAAATGAGGATTATAGAACTTACTTGGATCGGTAGTGGTGGTCATTGCTGTACCATTGAAGCTACAGGTGCCACCAGATGATCCGGCCTTGTGGTAATAATCATTATACGCATAAGAAGCTAATTCGACTAGATTATTCGCCTCATAACAAGGTTGACCCTCTTGTATGGGCGAACAGTCGGCTCCGCCACTACCACATGCCCAATTCAAACCGGCCTGTAGTGCAGTTGGATCTGCTGTGGCAATCGCCACACAGAACGTGCCGACCGTGCTTGACGAATTTTGAGCTTTATTAATTTATAATAAAATGTGGAAAGTATTAGATAACGTGCCTCAATAGTCATTCTGGTGTACAAAAATACTTACAAATTATAGGGTCCGGGTGCAAATGTACATTCTTTTTGTAATTGTGGGCCATTTTGGCTTCCAATATGTAATATCTTGTATTATCTTCTTCTCTTTCCAACCATAAACCAATAAACTGCTGTAAAATTTTGCATATTCCTTTCTGAATTTAATTTCTTCCTTTTTGGATTTCATTTTTTATTTTTACCCTGGGGCAAAAGTATCATATCGAATTTGCATTGCCTTATTTTGGAGGAGTTGATAATGGAAACAGAATTCAAAAGATCATCTACTGATATTATTCAAAAAAATATACAGATAAGTTAGTTCGAAAGTACCTGATCCAACCGAAATAAAAGAGATAAGCAAGAGTATGCATATCCAGCATCTTGTAGGCAACATCTTGTTATCTAAACATACAAAAATAAAACTATATTACATTAGACAAAGCCTAATACATAGTTACCCAATTTGATGTTATAATGCTGCAATTGGGAATAAGAATCTGTGATCATAAGAGATATGGAATAAGTGTAAAGAAGTAAGTGCGATTTTATGAGATATTAAATATGTTGGAGATTGGTCAATAAAAAAAAAAAAAGATATGAGAAAACAGCAATGTTCAAACTTTGGCCAACCACTGGTGAAGTTGGTACAACTAACGGTTTCTGTACTTGAGCAGGATAACATTGAATAGATATTATTTTTTTTTTATGCTAATCACAAGGCATGGTTACACTATAGGTGTAGCATGGTGTCTTCTTAAGAGAAAAAAAAAATTTGGTCCAAGATAAATAGGTCTTCAAATTCCAAACAAACATGACCCAGAAAAAAAAAAATTCACATGTTGGCATGTTGCGATACAAAAGAAAAGGCTATGAATTTAAGCCAACAAATTAGCTATGAACAACCAGTTTCAGTACCAAGTATACTAATGTTTGGTATTGTTAGGCCAAGATGAAAGGACCATTTGAGTACCAAAAGTATAAGGATAGAAACCAGCTACCAATCATTAGTTGAACAAAAACTGAAACTCATTCAATTGATCATTGTCATTAAAAGATAGAGTTGGCTATTCAATTCCTTTTCAGAATTTCATAAACAAAGGAAATTGGCACTAACCAAGGAGTCAAAATTAGGCATCATATATTCTGGCAAAAAATCTTCATAAATAGTTGCTCTTAATTACTAAGAGTGGATAATGATTTCATTTTTCTTATAATATTTTATTTTGACCACTTATTATGTAAATATTTTTTTCTGGTTCAGGTTCAATTTGCCTGTTTTTATCTCTAAGGAAAAAGTTAAATTAATATAAAACTTTGCATGGCTGTTTTTATCTTTAAGGAAAAAGTTATAAGGAAAAGGTTAAATTACTATTAAACTTTGCATGGCTGTTTTTATCTATAAGGAAAAAGCTAAATTAATATTAAACTTTGCATGATGGACCGCGGTAGGACTAATGCTTTTGTCACATTGTCATACCAGTTGAATATTTTCTTCATTTTAAATAATAAAAATTTACCAACCATTCAATCCACAAAACACATCAAAGAAAAAGTAAACAAAATCTGTACAACTAAAACTGAAAAATCAGAAAATGCAATAGAAGTTACTATTACCAAACAGCTGTTGAACAGAGTATATATACAATTCGATCTTTCTCAGAACTCTTGACTACAAACTGAATTCAGAGATATTTTTCTATTAAATAATGGTGTTAATATTCTATGTATACACGTCTACCTTTCCTTAGATTCCACTGAAGAAACGATTCTTGTACAATCCAGGGAGAGAAGAATTTTGCTTTTCTGATAACAGAGGCAAGATATTTGGTCTTATTCTGAGCTTCTGTTTAATTCTATCTTTTTAAGTTTTGTTTTATGACTTGCCTTTCTATGACAGTGACAGGAAGTTTACTGTTATTCAATATACAGATTCGATTATTCTTCAATAATACATGTTTTTTTTTTTCAGAAAAAAAAATTTGGAGAAATTAAATTTTATATCAAGTGCTTTTTTTTTTCCAATTATAGGGGTCAAAACTCAAATTATAAGTAGCTTTAAAATTTCCAATTTTGAATTTGAGTTGAGAAAACAGAGGTTTTTTATTTTCTCCAGAAATTTCTCAACCCAATTAAAATATCGAAAAATCTAAAAAAAAACATGTCGTAGGAAAAAGAAATATCTTATAAGAAGAGAAAAAAGAACAGATATTAATACTCAAAACACAGGCATTAATTCAACAAAAAAAAAAATTAAAAAAGGCTACTTGCCTGAAATCCTAAATTTCTCCTCTTCAAGCTCCACACACAATTTCCCCCTAGAGAGTTAAAAGAGTAGAGAGAGACTGGAGGCTCCAGTTACACCCTTTCTCTCTATCCAAGCCGATAGCAATATTAGCACGCAGTCAAAACTCTCTCTGTCTATCCCCCTCTGACTCTCTTTCTCTCTCAGCACAAAACAAAACAGAGAAATGAGAATAGAAGGTGCTAGTAAGTAGTAAACAGTCTATTTTTGTCACAGTAGAGAAAATAAAAGTGATCAAGTCCGGGGTTAACACGTCACATCCCTGATTGAAAAGAGGAAAGTGATTTTATAGTCCTTAAGTAGATAAATAATCAATTGTTTAATTCTAGTGTGAATGTGAATGAATGAGGAAGTGTTATTGTGGGTTTTATATGACAATTAAATGCACGCACGACCACGGGCCACGGCCGACTAACGGCTGCTGTATCGCTGACATGTGTGCGGTGTGTTTTTTTGTGAGAAAGCGTTAAAGAATCACCAGTGCAACCTTTGTTCCTTTTTATCTTTTTCTACTTTAATTGACGTACTGATCCTTTCTTTTCTCCTAGTTCGGCGCCACCTTCAAATTAGAACGCAAAATGTGCTACGCCTGTGTGGCTGCTGCCAGCATGGCTGGTCAGATAGTCTAAGCAAAGTTTCATAATTTAATTTTTTTAAAACAAGTTTTATAATAAATGGAGCAAAATTACTTTTGCTTTCCAACAAAAAGCATTCAGAAATTACAAGTCCGAAAATTTTCATGTTTCATAATTAAAGAGTCTGATTAGTATGACATAGTTTCATACCGTTTAAATTGATTTATTTTATAAATTATGCATTTGCATCTAAATTTTTTTTTCAAGTTATTTTAGTATCAAATCAAGAGGTAAAAAATATTGAAAAATAAATGTATTAAAATTAACTCAAAATTTTTCACATTTGACCGCTTGACTTAATGCTAAATAAATTCAAAAAATTATAAATTTTGCATTTAAATGCACAACTAATAAAAGTAGATCGGTTTGAATATTTTGAACTCACGTTTTGAAATCGGTTTGATAGGTTTTAGAATTAGTGATATATAGACTGAAATGACACTGATGTCATAGTTTATATTTGTGACCAATTAAATTAAAAATGTATTTTTATATAGGGAATTAAGAATGTCTTTCATTTATACAAGTAGAAGAGAACTCAAAGGCACATCTTTCAATCATCCTGATATATGTTAATATATAGCCACATAAAAAATGCAACGCATTAAAAACTCTTCTGAACTAATTACTCGTATTCTCAAGTAGTGCAATATTAATAATCAATTATTAAGCATAACATATATATTTCCAATTCATGATGAGGCCATAAACCATTAAATATGATCAAGGGTGAACCAAACACTTCTCATTTGCTACATTTGTAATATAAATTTTCAAATGTAAAATATTTTATAATATGGGTTTTCGTGATTTTATACGTTCATTTAAAAAAAAAAAAAAAGAGGCTAGTGTCCATTTGTATTAAAATTAGATTTTTTTTTATACGTCCATTTAAATAAAAGAAGGATAAATTAAGAAAAAAAGAATCCTGACCAAACAAATTTTGGCGGCTTGTATGTGTCAGAATGCAGTCTAAAGAAATTAGTTGGTTTGTCACAATCAGAAATAATGGAACGTTCTACCTCTCACTTTAATTTGTAACTAATATCATTATAATTATAATTAATATGGTCTACAAGAGTACAGATCTAAGCCTTTTTTTTAATTTTAAATCGATTTCGGTTTGTGCGTCGTCGTTCACCATATATACGGATAAAAAAGACTTTTACTAGTTGAAAATTTAAAGGTTACTGACTTTGTACGTAAATAAATAGATCATTGGTGTGGATAACGATTGTTATTTAGGGGTGAAAACGGAAAGGATATATAGTGGTAAAATTATATTCGTATTTCTTTTTTTATTTTTTGGACACGGATATGGAGCAAATATTAGACATATCAGATGAAAACGGATATGGATCCATATTAGATCAGATATTTATTAAAATAATATAAAAAATATTAAAGTTTATAATATTTATTTAATTATAACGGTGAATAACATAAATTTTTCATAATATATATTAAAATATATGGTAAATATCTACCATTCGGAAACGGATTATTGAAACGTAAAACCATATCAGTATCCTTATCTACACGGATATTCTAATATCGGATATCTACATCTTAAGTTTTTGAATACAGATCGGATATTATCCATACGACCATACGTTTTTTCATCCCTTTGTCATTGCAACATATTTCTAACTTTTTTTAGAAATAAAAAAATATTCCTAACATAATTAAAGAGAAGAGTTGTAGTTAATTTTTAAAAATGTATAACACCACGCTATGAACATGGGGAGCCACCTTTTGATTCGGTCACAAATTAAGACCACACATCAAACCACACACAAAATGAGAATAATAATGATCGCACCGCACCATTGGTGGGTGTGAGCAAAGTTTCAAGCATTCACAACAGACCAATTATTCGGTGTTAACATTTTTCTGCAAATCGCTGATCGGAAAAATTTGATAAAAAAAAGGCTTACATCGCAGGGTTGGGAGTAGGGCTATAAACAAGCGGAGTCTTAGCTTAGCTCGTTAATTTTATATCGAGTCTAGATCGAGCGAGCTGGATCTAGAATTTTTGAGCTAAAATCTTAGCTCAAACTCGTGATGAGCTGGCTCACTAGGTCTGGCTGGATCTTGTCTAAATTTTACAAATTTTTTTGAACTGAGTTGGACCGAGCTTGACAGGATAAAATGCACACAAATTTATACAAATTTACAGATTGATACTCAGCCGAGCTAGCTCGCGAGCTGGAGAGCAAGCTAAGCCCCAGCTCAAACTCGTTAATTTTGGATCGAGTTAGTAGTGAGCTGGCTCATTAATAGCTCAATCCAGTAACAAACAAGCTAGATGCGAGTCATGATCGAGCCACGAGTTACGAGCTATTTTGTCACCCCTAGTCGGGAGGATGTCCGATGCCCTTTGGACTGATCTCCTGTCCAAAGGGTCTTTAATATCATTTGATTTAGTGATTGAACCGATGTAGAAAGAAATACATAATTTTATAATCCTTGTACGGAGAGCCAACTTTTATTTTTTGTTTATTGCACTCCAGTTCTTTGAAAACTGGACATGTGTAGTACATTTATTCAAGAGAACAAATTTTTTATTGAATTTGTTTTGTAATCTAATGAATCTTTCAAGTTCTAACAAGACATCAATTTGTTCAATTATATATTTATTTTTCTGATAAAAAAAATTCTATCAATTTCATCCTTATTTATAAGCATATTAAAGTACAAAATTATTTAAGTATCTATTTAAATACATGTTAATTGCTGAAAGAATAATGAATAACCAATTGCACAAGTTAAATTTTCATTTGTTATTTCCATCTTTATATTTTTATTTATTTACTTTTGAAATAAAATTGTATTTGATTTTATTATAAAAAAGAGAATTCAAAAGGTAATGGAAACCTCCATTTATTGGTGTTCGTGTTGGTGGATACAAATAGTTTCCTTCTTTGATTTAGATGACATAAAAGTAATTTGGAGTTTTTTTTACATACCCAAAAAAATAAATAAAATAATAATAATATCCATTATTGTAATTTAATTGCCAAAATGCTCAAACCGCCCCACTGTGGGACGGTTTGGTACTGCTACAGTTTTTTTATTATTATTTTTCAGTTTTTTTTGGCAAACTACCCCACTGTGAGGTGGTTTAGTACTGCTACAATATTTTTTGTTTATGATCTTAATATTTTCATCTAAAAATATTCAATTTTATAGCAAACAAAAATATTTATTCTTACACTATATTCCCAATTTTTTTTTAAGATCTTAATATATTAATTTAAAAATAGAAAATGGAAAGTGTTCAATTTTATAACAAACAAAAATGTTAATGCCCTTCTAAAGCTTGAAGCAAATTTAAGCCTGTTTTTCCTATAAATTAATTGAACGTGTTGCAAATATATTACAAATTTCCTTTTTTATTTTTTTTATTTTTTTGCCTTTTCTTAAAGTAATGGTTAGTTGATGATAGCACACGAAGACAATAAAAAGTGATTAGTGTGATCGGGAAGGTACGTGTTATTGTTAGCCAACAAAAAAGAAAGAGAAAATAGATGTTCTCACCAAATCCTCATTTTTTTGACTTGGGAATAAAATGTCCTTTTCCAACAATTCAAGTTTGTTTACACCTCTCTTCAAAGGGAGAGGGGGTGTCCGATGCCTATCGGATCAAATTCGGTTCGATGGGTGATTTCTACCGTCTGATCTACTTCAAAATCTGTGCGCATCATTTTAATATTCGTGCTGTTTGCTTTAATATCCGTGCACACATATTTTGAAGTGGATCGGATGGTAGAGACTACCCATCGAACCGAGTTTGGTCCGATGGGCATCGGACACCTCCTCTCCCCTCTTCAAATTAGCTCTGATTGGACTCCTGTCTCCCGTTTTTTTTAATAACATAACTCATAGTAGTTAAGTGGCCCCACGTTGCAGCGAGAAGAAATATTAATTGGGTAGATGTAATAAATTATATTCGATGAGTACCAAAATGCATGTTTTATCTTTCTTCTTTTTAATTATGAAATTAGAGTGTCATGAATAAAACGATTAATTTAAAAATAAACCTACTTGTCTATGTAGAGTATGATATTCAATAGAAATTCATTAAAAGAGTATAAGAAAAAATCGTTAGATGAAAACATAATTTTTCGTACTCCACTGCAAGACAGAGAAACAGAATTAGTATCTTAGTTATAATTTACACATGAACAGAGTGTGTTATGAATGTGATCTACATATTAAAATGTGTTTGGAGATCAAATTTTATATTTGAAAACTTACTACTATTTTTTTTAAATATTACAAAATTATTATTTTTGAATGCTTCAAAAATTTTAAAGTAATAATTTTATACCTATCTAAATTGAATACTAAAAAAATTGAATAAGAGATCTGGGGATTCAAATCTGCTGTGATCCTTCGCAGTGTGAACAGTACCCTAAAATTCCTGCTTTTTTAAATTCAACTGTTGAATTGTTTTGAGATTTATGCACAAAAAAATCATCTATTTCAAAATACGTGCACAAAAAATATTAGACAATTGAATTTGAAAAAACAGAAATTATAGGATATTGTTCACACGTGAAAAAAATTATAGATTGTTCACACGTGAAGAATCGTAGCAGATTTGGATACGAGATCAGGAATAGGGATCAAAAGACTTGGAACGACATGCGTGGTTCTAATCATACATTTAAACTGTTTCAAAAGAGCCTTTATTTCTTAGGAATCAAGTTCTTTTAGCAAGAGCCTAAGATCGATTCCAAAATTCTTTAAACCTTAGCCGTCAATTTATTGCTAGGCCTCATATGCGTTATCCCAAAACGATTGGCCCAACTTTTTGCTGCTTTTAATATAGGTCAGAGAGGAGAATCTAGAATTTATCCGCCTATATATATATATATATATATATATATTCCGTTATTATGAATATATTATAAATACATGGATCATTCGGTAACTTTCAATATTAATTCTCATTCACTTCACCATTATTCCACTATTATTGAAATTTATATCCACTACTGTTTAGAATTAATTATCATATTTATTATTGTAATAATTTTTCATTTATAATTTGTATCCTATAAATAGAGGTATTATAATCTTGTATATATTGTATATATGGGATTTATATGAATAAATAGATTGTCATCCTTTATATTCTTTCTTCTTATTTATATTTTTTTGAATCTTTATTTAATAACATTATCAGCACGAGAGCTCTATTAGTTGAAGATTCGAGGATTATAAAATTTTGTATTATATATCGTGTTAATTTTATATTCATTTTTTTTATTAATTAAGCTGTGAAAGAAACTCTTGTTATGACATGCCTAAGAAATTGAAATTGTATTGTCAAAAGAAATTGGACCGAAGCCATAGTATTGATATTCACGGATTTCTATTCAATTGGTCCGAAGCCATAGTATTAAATTATTAAAAAAACATTATGTCATAGTATTCAATTTATTTATTTTCTCAATAATTCAATTTTCCGTAAGAAGATTTTAAGAAAATTTAAATAATTTAATCTTCCTGAAGAAGATTTCAACAAATATTAAGAATATCTTAAGAAATTTTTCTGAAAAAATTAAATAATACAAAAATATATGCGATGTTTATATATATTTTTTCCTAATTATTAATTTTCCTGAAGAGGATTTCTAGAAATATTTTGAGTAAATTTTTTTTCTTCTTATGGTTGAACAACATAATAATTTCACCAGAAGTGGAAAATAATATGATAATAATCTATGAACAAATTCTTAGATGTAAACAGTGAACGTGATAATAAAGAAAATACACATCTTTTCATCGGAAGTGGAGAAATAATAAGAAGAAAAATAAAAGAATTCATGTTATCATTGTGGTGATAGATGTTATTGGTTACGTACCCATCGTACGCCGTAATATTTTGTTGACCTACATCAAGAATCACTAATAACAAGAAGAAAAAAAATATCGAGGCAAATTTTGTTTGTGAATGTGATTTTTATCTTATTCAAATTGAAGTTATTCATTTGAATTTTGTTGATTTTTTTAACGAAAAAAGAAATAATCACTTAAATGATGATAACAATAAATAAATGAATGAAACAGTTATTTTTTTGCAATTATTGAAGTAATGTTTATTTTGAGTTTTGTTTTTCTATTGGTTTTGATTGATCCAATCTTAGGTTTAGTTTGAGATCAAATTGTACAGATGGAATGTCGATAGAGATGAAATTTGTTTAGCTAATAATGTCATTCAAATTTATGAGAATATATATTCATAAATGATCCAGCTTTAGTTATTCCGGAATAAGTTACTAAGTGATAATTAATTGCTTGAGCAGACTCGAGTGGATCATATCAACAAGATTGGTAATTTTTACCATAAGCAACTCAAAATCATGCATATAAAAATCTAACAGTAACAATAACAGTAGGAACTGAAATAAACCAAAACATAGGAACTAGAAATAGTACACAAAGAACTAGAACCAGTATCATACTCCACTTAGCTAAATTAAATAAAAGATAACTAGAAATCTTAAATTAAAACTAGCCTAAAAATCACTGAGCAAACGGTACTGGTATTTCATTTTCTACTGGTCCTATTCGCTTCTCATGGAGATAGCTGCATCAAGTGTATTTGCTACTTCCAACTCTGACAACATATGTACTGGTACCATTCCAATTACACTGGTACCTGTTTTTCTGGCCAGATTGGCAATGTCATGAGGCTGCTGCAATGTCTCTCTGCCAAAAGCCTTAATGTACCGTCTGTTTTCCTGGTATCTCAAATTCATGTCAAAATTTTAAGATTCAGACATAAATATGTTGGAATGGTAATTTTTTAGTCAATTAGAGAGTTACTTACCAATGGTTTCTGGTATACCAAGATCCTAGTCTTTATATTGCAAATTTTAGAAGGAAGCAACAATTAAAACAAGTACAGTACCCCCATCAATGAACCGGTTATTGCAATTTTGCAAAAGAAAACAAAACACTTATATTTCAACACAATGAGATGGAGAGGGAGAGACACTTACATGGTACTTTTTAATTCTTTGTAAGGCGAAGGAGAGGGTCACCGGAGTGAGCCGAGTCTGACACGATACCGAGTGAGAGAGATAGAATGGAGACGCGAGTCGGGGTGTTTATTGGGTCCGGTTTAATTGGTTTTGGATCAAACCGAATTAGATAGGTTCAAACGGTTCGGTTTTTTTGATTTAATAGTTTTGTTCGGTTTATTTTTTTAAATCGAATTATAATTTCGGTTCGTTTGAAAATTTTCAAAACAGAAAAACTGAACCGACCGAACTTTTATAAATTATTAATTTGGTCCGGACCGCCCCGGGTTATTTCTTAATATCCCAATTTTATTTTTTTAATAAATTGCTTTAAATACTTCGGTTTATTTCTTAATATCCTGATTTATTTCTTAATACTCTGATTTTATTTTTTAATAAATTGCTTTAAATACTTCGGTTTATTTCTTAATATCTTGATTTATTTCTTAATACTCCGATTTATTTCTTAATATACTTCGGTTTATTACAAAATAATTTCCTTAAATAAAAAAATTAATATATTTCGGTTTGAACCGAACAAACCGAAATAAAACTTTGTTTCGGTTAGGTTCGGTTCTATTTTTGAAACTGAATTATAACTTTGGTTTGCCTAGTTTGGTTCGGTTTCAATCGAACTGAACCAATGAACACCCCTAGACTCGAGGGAGAGGTAGGGTTTCGACGGGTTGCTTATGGGGAGCGAAAGAACGACATGAAGGAGGAGGGATCAGTAGATGAATAAAGTTGCTAACGCGGAGAGGGGAGAGGTGTATTCCATCTCCGTTAATTTTTTGAAGTGCTTATCACTAGTCCGAATTTTAAAGCAAATTCAACACTCCAAAATGAAATAGCAGATACATCAATTAACTACCGATAGTTTCCTAACCTTATTCTGCAAAATATATACATTGTGAGCAAACATTAATCACCCACAATTATATTTTTAATCAAAAGATGTCAACAAAAATATTTCCTCTAATCATATACCTAAAAAATAGATAAAAAAAATACACATAGAGGTAATTATTCGTATTCACATTCATTATACACAAATGATTATCCAAAAAATAAAAATATACATATATACTCCCAACACTAAAATCGTATTTGTATTCTCCTAAATCATACATGTATTTTTATCCATATCCATATCCATATTCATATTGAGAAACAATCTTTATTTAAATATCTGATTTTGCAAAAATTTCAATATGAATCTGAATATAAGCATATAATATCTAATATGTTTACACATATTTTTTTTATTTATAGAAATATTAACTTGAGATGTACGGAAATAGAAAGAATGCTTCATTCCAATAAATATAGAAAGACTGTATTCAATAGTTCCTATAATATTATAGGACTTAATGGTTCCTATCCAAATTTTTATTATTCTTTTTTAAATTCAGTGCTGATTTAGAAAGATAAGAATATGACTGTTACAGATAATCTGTAGAAAAAAAAATTCCTCCAACATTGTTTTCAATTTCACAATCCACAATATTTATGTAATCAAAAGAAAAACTTACGATATTAATCAGCTCGACACACAGAATACAGTGGTGCTGTCGGTCTGTTATGAGCTTAACTTCATCAAGAAAAAAAGGGAGATGAAAAAAGTTTTTTGGTTCAGCCTAAAATGGAGCAGAAGAAGAAAAACCCTAGCTGCTGGGTTTATAAAGAATGCTCAAATCAAGACAGAACCTATCTCTATCGAATTGTTAAAAAAATAAAAAATAATGGATACGTATCAATGAGGGGACGAGCTTGGGTCCGATGCCCATCAGACTCAAACTGGATATGATGGGCTCCATAACCGTCCTATCTACTTTAAGATTCGTGCACAGTTATATTAATGCAATTGTGCACGAATATTAGAGCAACATGCACGGATTTTAAAACAGATCGGATGGTGATGCAGCCATCTCTTTTGACGAAATGTGACAGCTGCCATCTCTTTTCTACCGAATTTAAAAAAAAAAATGATCCGACTTATTGAATTCAACTTAATTCTGACTGAATGAAATGTAGTATTCTTATTGCAAATTTTTACCGTTTTTAAAAAAAAAAATTGGATAGGAACCATTCAGTTCTATTTATAATTTTGCACAGGAATCATTAAATCCGGCTTTTTTATATTTATTGAAAATGATATATGTCTCAATTTAATCATTTCTACAGATAAAATATTTCCTGTTTACACTCCTATCTAGGACCAAATAAGAAAGGTAGAAGTTTAGGAGAAAATTTTGAGTCTGATGGATATTGAAACCATCTAATTTACTTTAAAATTTATACATATTATGCATTATAATTTGTGTGTACAAATTTTAAAGCGGATCGGACGCCCCAATTTCCATCGGACCTAAATTCGCTTCCGATGTCCATCGCAGTCAAATTGAACTAACTTGGATTTAATTTAAGGTGGTTTATTCAGTTGGATTTGTTTATCTAATAAATTTACTAGGTCGTAGTTTCAAAAATCAAAATCCAACTTGCATTTTACATAAATTTTTAATGTTTTCAAAATATTAAAATACGTTCTTTAAATCAAATTTCGTAATTGTCTTAACATAAAATATTTCAATCCTCAAGCCCAAAAAGGACTTTTAGCCGGATCCATTTGGGCCCAACCAAAAAGGCCGAATACTAAAGCACATCCACACCGTCGAAACAAAAATTTCTAGAAGGGCAACTAATCGTACGGTCACAACATGTCGTGATCCCCTATATGAACTCACAAGTCACAAGCGGGTCGCCGAAACCCTTTTCTATCCACGACGCGTACGAACCTTCTGGAAAAAGAGAAGGGCCCCCCTCTTTATCGCTTCTTCTCATTTCTAGGGTTCTCGATCGGCGCCGTAAATTCTTAAATCGTCAAGGTAAAATGAGCAGTTTTCTTCTCGGTTTTGCTTTTCGAGTCCTGTATTTCTGTTTTGGGTCTTTTATTTTTTCAATTTCAGGTGAAATGTTGGCGTAGGGTTCTTCGTCCATCGTTCTTTAATTGGTTTTATTTTAGGTAGAGCCAAGCGATAAATAATTTCATCAGGAATCCAATTTGTAATTTGTTAAGGACATTGGTTAAATTTAAGATTAAAACGTGTGTCCGTGTATATGTTTTGATTTTTTTTTTATGGGTGTTCGATGGCTTTTGCTTGGTTCCTTACAAAATCTTATTTTGGTTTTATAGTCTCCCAAAAGCATCTGAATTATATCATCTTGTACCACAATAATCGAATTTCCTTCAAAAACAAAGCATTTATATTATTTCCAAAGCTCAAGGATGAGAGTGGTGAGACATTCTTTAGACTCGTTATTTAGACTCCTTCCCTCTGACCTTATAAAACCCAAGATTGGGAGGGGCCCCCAAGAACGGAAAAATAATTAGACTCACTAAAAAAAGTTAACAACAGGATGATCAAGATTTTTATTCACAGTTTAAAGAGCAATGGAATAAAGTCTACTACCCATGGGGGTGGGCTATGAATATGTAATTGGATTTTTATCCTTGACTTGTCAATTCTTTGCAAGTACAGGTACTCATTTCTGTAAGGGTGAATTTAAGCTACTTAACTGCCAGAAGTAATAGTTTAAGCTTACATGTGGATAAATGGGGTTGCTTTCTGAAATATTGGATGTTTAGTTTGTTAAGTAGTTACTGGCTTTAGGTGCCAATAAAAACTCGACACGTAGAAATTATCTAAATTTTATTGACCGGACAGGACACCTAATCGTTCCTTTTTCCCAAAAAGCACACTCAAGTTTCCCATCTGAAGATTTAATCACTATTAAGTGTCTTACAGAGCTTTTGTTGTTTCCTCTCCAAGGAGATTCCTTGTTTGGTAATGTAATACTGTTTTTGGCAATGTAATACTGTTTTTAATATCTTGTTCCTGTAGAACAAGAAACCTCATGCATAATCAGAAAAGAAATAGGGAAACATCTTGTGTGCAAATGAAAATCTAGACGGTATCAGTTATCACATTGTGCTTCTTTCTTCTCAACAAGGATGAGGAAAAAAAACATAGTTAACATTTTTAACGTTTGGTTTTAGTGGGGTGCCAAGTATAATTATGATGTTCTGGTACTGTGCCTGAGTTAAATCTAATTAATAATAATTGTGTACCAATTCCAAAGTCCCTGGGATGCTTGAGAACAGTAAAAGACAAAGCTGATAGTAAATGTTACTCTATTATCTCTGCCGGAGCTTACTACTTTGCTTTTGATTTTCAAATTCTAGGTCGACAAGCAGGAACTGGAAGAATGAGGGGAAGGAGCTACAGTTACAGTCCGTCACCGCCACCAAGGGGTGGTTATGGCAGGAGAGGGAGGAGCCCCAGCCCGAGAGGCCGCTATGGCCGTGGCAGAGATCCGCCCACCAGTCTCCTTGTTCGTAATCTTCGCCGTGACTGCAGGTTCGTCGCTGCTCTCTTCGTTTACATATTTCTGTCTTTGTATAGTAAAGATATACCAGCATTTCCAGCAATGAATCCCAGGGTTCAGTATGTGCATGCTAGATTTTGGTGGGCTTGCAGCATTTCTGGTAATCTTGGGATGGAAACAACATTTTATTGAGTGGTGTGGTACCAAAATTGATGAATGGGGGTTAGTTGCTACTTTTGAGGTTATATGAAGTGTAATTTGTCTAGATTATGGTTCTCTATAAAAGAAATGTTCTATTCTGCAATGAAATTCTTGAACAATTTACCAACAGTTTTGTTGATTGATTTTCAGGCCTGATGATCTCCGTAGGCCTTTTGGACAATTTGGCCGTCTGAAGGACATTTACCTGCCACGGGACTATTATACTGGGTAAGCAAATATGACGGTTTCTATACACGAGACATCAAAATATCTGGAAAACTATAAAGAAGTTGGTATACTTGTGTTTCTTGTACATTAGTAATGAAATACATGTGAATTTATTTTCTGGAGGATCTTTAGATTTAACAGTTGTAAAAGAGTATGGAAGAGACTTACAAGTGTTAAGAGTTCTCTCTTTTGAAGAGACGAAGCAATTGCAAGAAATAAGAGACTAAGAGAGAGATTAGAGTCTCAACTCTCAAGATAACAAAGTTTGAAGAACTTGAAGTCTGTGTTTTTTATATCCAAGGTTAGCTACCAAGCAATTGCTCTATAGGTGTAATCCTGCATTACAATATGCCTTTTTATTCCAGTTTTGGAAATCATTGTAGGTGTCTACTGAGTTGAAATTTTTTCTTTGGTTATCTGTTGTTGTTTTCATGAATTTTCTCTATTTATAGTAGCCAATTCCCAGTTTCATTTCTTGTAAATTTCCTATGGAAGGGAAAATATAACGAATTCAGTTGTTTTTGTATTTTTTTTTTGTGAGCTGTAAATCTGTCAGCGTAAAATATAATTTAATATCTATAATGCTGACACTCTTCCATTTGATTTTTTACAGTGATCCACGTGGATTTGGGTTTATACAGTACTATGACCCTCGTGATGCAGAGGAGGCCAAATACCAACTGGATGGTCAGGTTCTTCTTGGGAGAGAAATAACCGTTGTATTTGCAGAGGAAAACAGGAAGAAACCAACTGAGATGAGATCCCGGGAGAGAGTAAGGTAGCTAATTTCCCACTTCTTCCTTTTTATTTTTTTTATTGGATGCTTTTGTTGTGGAACCTAGTTTTACATCGGCCCTTGAAACCAGCTTGCTTTACATTTTGATCTGTTGAAATGAGAAACAAAAGAAAATCATAGTTTAGTAGCTTCATCAGTATTATGATTCTGTGTTACTTAAAACGTATGGTGGGTCAAACATTTTGGGTCTGGTGGGTCAGGCCAATGTTCTTCACTGAGTAATCAAATGGTTTACTTTTGATTATTTGGTTATTTTGGTCTCTAAATTACCAAACTATTGGCTTTGATACTAGGCTTCATGCCTAGAAGTTCAATTCTAGTTGATTTATCTTCTTTTTCAGCTTTTTGTAGTGATTTAACTGGGCCTATTTTGTTAAATCGTAATTTCTATCGTGAATCCTTGAATTTTTGTATTGAATTGAATTGTTACAAGTAAATTTTTTATCTATTGGGTAACATAAAATTTATTCACAAGTTTATATGCACATATACCAGAATCCACTTTCAAATTTCTTATTCAGTGATCTGTTCATTTTCTAGATAAATTCTTGACTTATTGTTGAAGGACAACAAAAGAAAAAGAGAAAAAAAAATCCAAACTTGTCCCTTTGACCTTATCAAAACAAATGTATAAATGAGCCTCTCCTGTCTTGTGTACAAGAGAAATGAATTGAACAAAGAGAAAAAATGAAAGAGGAGATTGTTGCTTATTTAGAATTACTGAAAGAGCATTGTCTGAATTGCACAATTTCTATCGTGTTATATATCATATTGATGAATCATTCCGATTGAAGTGATTCACTTCTCCAACACAAAACCAGTATATGCATTGTTGAGGTCCTGACTTGTATTGAACCATGCAATTCATATTGTGAATTGCACAGTACTGGTCACAGTGATACATCTTTTGCCAAAATTTCATGGAAGGATCTTAAACACATGGCAAGAATTTGCTCTTTGCCATTGTTTTCCTTTAGGTGACGAGAAGTAAAATAATAAGGTGCTAACTTAATGTGGTATAATATATAGCAGCCGGAGGTCGCATGATTATAGTAGGAGGTCAAGGTCTCTTCGGGACTCGCGGTCTCCTTCTCCCAGGGGAAGATCAAGGGCTAGGTCCCGCAGCTACTACTCTCCTTCTCCTAAGCGCGCTGACCGTTACTCCAGGTACTGCCTATATAGCTTTTTATTTATGGATACATAGTTGGGTGATTTCCATAATGGCTGTGCAGGTTTTATTGGTTAAACTCCTAAGAGTTTCAATATTTCACTTGGGGTTTGAGTATGGCTTTTCTGTCTTGTGGCTTGTGGTTTAAGATAATAGAAACTAATTTGCATGATATAGGAGGGTCTGCTAAATTTAATAAATGACAAATTAGAGCAGTTTCTGAAGACAGAAATGTAGATTAAGTGTTGTTATCAAAGTTTTGAAGTCTAAGATTTACTTGAAACTCGAATAGAAGAAAAAATTGCAGCAGAACCACAATGTTACTACAAGTAAAACATCCATTCACCTGAGAACATCTAAATTTGGGAGCAAAGTACATGGGGTCCCTTTTCGTCTCGCTTCTGTTCACCACTTGTCACCAGACTCGGGTGATCACAGCCTAACTGCCCGTCGATTTTGTTTTTCTACCGTAAAATGTAAACTGTGTGAGGTGTCATATTCATATTATGAGGGCTACAATACCATATTGAATGAAGGATTTTATTATCTATTTATAAACTGCAGGTCGCCATCTCCGAAGGGCAAGAAGGGAAGAGAACGGTCTATCTCCAGGTCCAGGTCTCCGGTTGCCAGTCGGTCCAGAAGCCTGAGCCCGGTTGACGATTATCCAACTAAAAATGGTGATAGTCAAGGCAATAAACATCGGGACAAGCCAGTATCTCGCTCCCCTTCCCCTGTTCCTGTTAGGCGTGCTCGCTCTAGGTCTTACTCTGAGTAGCTTTGTTTAGGTGTAATATTTTATATAAAATATTAGTCTAGTTTGCTGTGCTAGGATTTTAATCAGAGTTCTGAGGTGTCCTTGAAGATAATTATGGTATGACTTGTGGAAGGATGTTTTGATCTAAATTTATGAGATTTGTATTATGGGATCGTTTAAGTTTGATATTTGTGGTGCTCTGACAATTTGATTCAGACTTTTAAAGGGGTCTTCATTTTTGGGCTACTGTTTGGACTGAAGTAACTAGTACAATTTGCAGTCGTTCTTCATATCTAATTTATGTGCTTTGGGTAAATTGTACAAGGCCCCAAACGTTCTTATTGGCAGAGCATTATTATTTTACTGCCTTCAACTCTTCAAGTAGCCATTCTCAAGTAGCCGTTCTTTCTAAAGCTTCGAAATACACCTGAAATGTATAAAGTTTTTTTTGCAACTCCTCGTCAGTTCGGGGGATGAAGTGCTTATTGGCGCCCATACCTTTTTTTTGTCAGGTCTGAGAAAACTCATTTTATTATGTCAGTCTAATCGCTTTCAAAATATGTTGCATCTCTTTTTCGAATGGTACTTCTGATTTGTAAAGGCTACTTGTGTCTCTATTTGCTGAAGTATGAAAATATTCTCTAATCTTATATGATCAACTTATTTTGATGATGACGTTTCAACTCATCAATTATCATCTAATCACCGAAAACATTTTATCTAGAAACAGGCGACAGGAAGTCCGAGGGAAGTGCTAATGATAGTTATATCATATCATCTGTTACAATAGTAGCAGTCTTGCTTGGGAAAAATATGTAAAGCTACAAAATTATATCTTAATAATGGGAGTGTTACCGTTGGCAATTGCTCAACTAAGTTTCTAAATTGACATGACTGTTGGTTCTATGGAAAATTAGTAATTATGATGATTGCTTGATAAGAAATAACGTAATATATCGGGGAACAAATTCCCTCAAATTATCTCCATAACATATCAGGAAATTTGAAATCCAAGTTTGGAAAGGTTCATAAAATAAAACAACACCTCGAATTTGCCATCTCAAGGGCTCTCAACAGATAATTTGACCGTTAGCTTTAAAGAACCAAGTTGCAAAAACAATCTATCTTCGATCAACTTACGCCGTCATTAAGAACCAAAACGACCCTGTTAAGTGTTAACATGATATATCAGGTTAGGTTTATTAGGCCACGCGTCAACCCCTTGAGCATTTATAAATCTCAGTGATGTCGCAGTACACGCGTTACAGCTTCAATATCCAACCAGTCTCAGGCGTGAGAGGTGGGTTGCTTTTTATTCGGTTTTATTTGTCCTTTCCGTTATTTTTTTATTTAATAAAATGTATGATCTTTTCACAAACTCGACCAAGTCGTAACCAAACCGGGTTGCCGTGGGGGTACACAGGTTTGAATCAAGTTAAAGTGCTTTCTCTATCTGTGTGTATATTAAAAATAAAAATAAAAAAAAGAAAAACATTCGCCGAGTCTAAGGAAACAGCTGTCATGTTCTGTTCCAACCTGGAAATGTCAACATCTATCTCCGACTAAGCTGACTTTCTTACTTGTTTATACGCCATTTGTCATCTACTCAAATTTTATCTATTTAACAAATTTATAATACTATTATGTATATTCTTTCTAATTTGTGCAAACAGAGAACAATTTAAACTAATTTTTTTTTTAAAATGTTTGACCCCTTATAAGTTATAACCCAATCCTATCTGCCTTATCTTTTACGCTCTCAAGTCTTACCAACCAACATTTTTGTTTAGTTTTTGTTATTACTATCATTATTGTGCACGGTTCTAATTTGGGACAGCAAGGCTGTTGAGTCATTAAAATTAAAAATTTGCCAAAAAGTTCACTAAAAACTTGACTCTTAGCAGGTCTCTTTGTATGTGTTGTCCGGAAAGAGGAGGACTAATTAATTAATCTGTATATATACTTCGTCACATTGATAGAAATAATAAGATTATATTATATGTAGGGGTGAAAATGGATCGGATAATATCTGACCGTATCCGGATCCGTATCCGAAAATTTGATATGGATATTCGATATTCGAAAATCTATGCAGATACGGATACGGATATGGTTTTGAATTTTAATTATCCGTATCCGAATAGTAGATATATACCATATAGTTTAATATATATTATGAAAATATTTATGTATATATTTATGGATATCCGATCCGTATCCGTATGTATCCGTATCCAAAAAATAAAAATGAATACGGATATAGTTTTACCACTATCCGATCCGTTTGCACCCCTAATTATTTGAATGAAATAGTGATGAGATGACGAGAGCAAAAAAAAAAAAAATGAAAGTCTAATGTCTTTGAGAAAAAAAGACAATCTACGTGTCCACTTTAAAATAACTTAGATTTATGTTTAATTCATAATTAATGCTGCTTGATGCAAGTGTATATTTGTGTCAATAAAATTGTTTTAATTTGTATTCTATCTATATCTTATCAGGAAGACGAGTATGATTAATAATTAAATCGTTAGCTTAACTGATATCGATACGAAGAAATTTTGTTTACTATCTCATGCATGTAATTTATAAGATAATTGATATTTATAATATCATATTTTTTTTATAATTTTATCTAATTAGTAATTTACATTTAGATTGTTTTGTACCATATCTTATATAATTTTATTATAATTAATTTATATATATTTAAAATATAATGAGACTACCAATTATATTTTGGAAATTTTATAATATGTGATGTGCTTAAAATAATATATTTATTTATCAGTATATTTTTGGATTAGATTATATTGGATTCCAAATTATTTGATCATTATTTATTATCATATTTTATCCGTTAACTTAACATACAAAAATAGAATACGAATAAAGTTAACACTTATTAATAAATAAAAAAAATCAATTTTAAACCACTATAAGTATAAACCTATATCCAGTATTTAGTAACCCACCTCATTTAAACATTTTCAACAAAAAAATGAGTGAGTCTATGGTACTATGCATTACACGGGTTGATCCGTAATACGGTTCAATATTTCTTTTATCAAAATCTTAATGGTCGATCCGAACGCTGAACACGATTTCCATATGAATATGTACTTGCAGACCGAATTTTATATTTTTTGGAATTTTTTTTACTATTTTTTAAAGTAGGTAGAAAATCACTTGATCTGAAAATTCTGGATCATCCAAAAACAGTGATTTTCTACCTACCTTAAAAAATAGTAAAAAAATTCCAAAAAATATAAAATTTGGTCTGCAAATACATATTCATATGGAAATCATGTTGAACCGTTCAGATCGACTATTAAGCTTTTGAAAGAGAAAATATTAAACCGTATTACGGACTAAATCATGATATGCATAGTAACATAGACTCACTCCAAAAAAATTATACATAGATTTATGAAAATTTTGTTTTTAAGAACCAATCTTTTATAATAACATAGGTATAAAATAAAGCTTGCCATCTATCTTTCCTTCAAAGAATAAAGAAAAGAGTTTTGTTTTTTGGAGCCCACTTCGCCACATGTTTGCTGTACCAATTACACACGGACACCGGATCTGTCTTCCGTGGTACCATGATACCATCCCCTCAATTGAAGTACAAATTTGGTGAAATCATAATTTGCAACCGGAAAAATTTGACTTAGTCATCTGAACCAAATCTTATATATCTGTTGAAAAAGTTTCAAATAATGATCCTGTCCGAATACTCACAAAATCACACCTCACCTCAATGCTTATATATAACATTACAGCTGGTATGAATTTATAGCGGAGGTATGTTCTGCTAGTAGTTGTATCAATTAAATTCTTTTTACCCAATCATATAATATAGATATACTCGCAATATTTTGGTAGATTATATATTGAATTTAGCGTAATTCGACAATCATTTGGTCAATAAAATTGAATCATTACTTCTTTAAATAGCTTGACGTACACATGACCAACCAGTCCACAAATTGCACCAAAATTGATGCATGGTTTATCTAATTCATAGAGTACAATAATATTCTATCATATTTATTTTTAGTAAAAGTTGTATCAATTATTAAACAAGTTTCTTGCAAATATAATCTCTTCCATGAATAAGATATAAATTCTGCCCCTAATTTTGGCTCATTAAATTAGCTTTATGTTCTTTCGTATAATTAGAGTTGTTCGTAGGACTGTGCTCCGTGAGTAAGATAATTAGGTATATCAGTTTGTATTTAACAAATTATAGCACACATTAATTTTTCGTAACAATTATGATCAACATAAATAGAAAGAGTATCTTGATTGCAACAAATATAGTAAGATCGGAGTCAGTAATCCCGATCAATGATTTTTTTTAATTTTTTAATTGCACAGAGAATTTGCAAAAAAAAAAAAAAAAATTATGGATCGGAATCACTTACTCCGATCCATAAAAAAATTGATTTTCTTTGGCACAAAATTCTTGTATCCATAAAAAAACAATAGTTACAGATATTTTTGTGTCGTAGAAAATCAACCCATTTATAGATCGAAATCACTATTCACGATCCATATATATATTTTTTTGCAAATTCTCAGTGAAGTTTAAAAAAAAAATTCATGGATCGGAATCACTGACTCCGATCTTATTATATTTGTTGTAATCAAGGTACTCTTTCTATTTGTGTTGATCAGAATTTTATAATTTCTATTGATAAAAAATTTCCCGCTGAAAGATAAGTATAATGATAAACAATATGATTAGGTGCATAAATAAAGATAAGTATAATGATAAACAATATGATTAGGTGCACGATAATTTATGCGGACAGACAAAATAATTGGATCCTTCATGAGTTATATTGTACAGTAGATTTATCAAATACATACTTATTTCAAATAAATAGAGCAAAACGTAATATATACATGAGTTATATGATCAAGATAAATAAGGAGAGAAAAAATTAATACAAGAGTCATATGGTCTAGATAAATGAGGAGATAGAAACATAATAAATGAGTTATCTGATCAAGATAAATAAAGAGAAAAAAATATAATACATGAGTCATTCGAGCAAAATAAATTAGGAGAAAAAAAACATAATACATGAGTTATCCGATCAAAATAAATGAAGGGAGAAAAACATAACACACGAGCCATATGATCCAAATAAATGAGGAGAGAAAAACATAATACATAATATATGAGTCATCCAATCAAAATAAATGATCACGTAAAAACATAATACACAAGTCATATGATCCAGATAAATGAAGAGAGAAACATAATACATGGGTCATCCGATCAAGATAATTGAGGAGAGAAACATAATACATGGGTCATCCGATCAAGATAAATGAGGAGAGAAATATAATACATAAGTCATATGATCAAGATAAAAGATGAGAAAAAAAAACATAATACACAATCATCCAATCAAGCAGATAAATTAGAGAGAGAAATATAACAAGTGAGTCATCTGATCAACATAATACGTCTAGATCTAAAAAGGAGTATTATTTGACTCGTTGTAATATTTTTTTTATCAATAAAATTATTAGTAGTCATTTAGAGCCACTATCTTTAAAAAAAAATAAATGAGGAGAGCTAAACAAATTAGACGGAAAAAATAAAAATAATTAATGTGACATGATTAAATTTTTCTTGAATCTGAAGTCTCTCTCTCTTCGAAGGTGAACTCTCTTATATATTATAATTTTTTCTTTTGAGTAAAGTTGGAGGTCAAGCCATCCAATTATTTAATACTCTTATTATTATAACAAATTATTTTTTTCATCTGAGTTTTGAACCCATAACCTCCCACATAGAGGCCCCATGTGTCTTTGCTACTAGATCAAAGACTGATTCTATTATATATTATAAATTAGTCTTCCGCTATTGGGTTTATTACTTAGCAAAATAAATTGCTTTATTACAATTATTTTCAATGTAAATAAAAAAATGTTATTATTTTCCATAGCTTTGTCATGAGTTTGAAAATAATTGTCACAAAAATAGAGGTTGCGTTATTTCAATCCTTAAACAAATTGTGTAAGAACAGTGTGATGATATATACTATTCTTGTTTATTATTATAGTTGATTTTCTTCTTCCATCCCCACTGCTGAAACCACTAATTGAAATTGGGTAAACAGCGTACCGGGCATGTGCACAGTACATTATTAAGCACTGAGGTTTAATTTATTTAATTGAAGAGACACATCAAATCCTCTACAGGGATAGCCTGGCATGGAGATCCTGTTCTCAGCTCACGCATGATATATTCTCCATTTTAAAAGTACACACCATTTTTTTTTTTTAATGAAATACAAGTCTCCCCCATGATATGATATGATTTTTTTTTTTTTTTTTTTATGATAACACGAAATGATCCAGTTCAGCTTGGTAGGGATAGGTCAATTAGTGTTTAATTAATGCCCCAATAATGATTGCTGAGCAAGGAATTAATAACTATTTCATTGCATATTTTATTGGATTTGTCTCCGTTTCTTAAGCCAAAGAGGAAAAATAAAATAAAAGGGAAGAAACATAGAAAGGATGAAGATCAAGAGTGGTGGTAGATAGGGGTGCATTTCCGAGCAAACAGTGGGTTTTGTACAAAACCTGAAATAAATCATTTTAAGAGCATATATATATTCATAAAATATATTTCTATTATAAAATTATCATACATATCTCTGAAATTGTAAATGAAATTGTGAAATGACATTATCAATATAGAAGCTCGGTGGCAAGAGATCAACATGTGATTTGTGTCTTTTACAATGGGTTGGTTACATGCTATATGCTACTTAGATATTGTTAGATGGCTATCTCCACCTATAAATAGATTATTGATAGTTAATTAGGAGCTTTTCTTGTAGCATGCATGATTCAACACAAGATTTAGATTTTGACTACACTAGAATGGGTACCGAAATCCTTTCCCTCTCTTCCATTTTTTCTCTAATTTTCATCGAAATTTTGCTGATCTTTTTTACGAGTTTGTAGTGAGAGCAACAATGTATGCCAGTGTGTACCGGGTTAAATCGGTATGTTTGGATGGTGTAAGAATAGCTAGAATAGCAAGCTATTCAAAAATAGCTGTTATTCAGAATAGCAATGTGCATCCAAACGACATTTTTGTTATTCAGAATAGTGAGAATAGCTGCTATTATCTATTCCTTGGAAATGTTGGAATAGCTACTATTCGAAAGTGTGAATAGAGAAAAAAATGTTTATTATTGTCGACACAGTTCCAAAATGATAAAATTGAAACCACTTATTTTATCTCTACGTCGTGACAATTCATTTGAGACCCCACTTGCCTATTTTTTTTCTTAATAAGCACCTTGTTAACACTATTATTTATCAGTTACAGCTATTCACTATTCCAATTGTACAATCCAAACAATATTTTTACTATTCCCAATAGCACCATTTTCACACTATTATGAAAATCACTATTTTTTCACTATTCTTATCTACTATTTTAAACAGTAGCTATTCTAGCTATTCTAGAGTGCATCCAAACGTACCAATGTTGGAATAACTACTATTTGAAAGTGTGAATAGATAAAAAATATTTATTACCGTCAACACAGTTCCAAAATGATAAAATTGACACCACTTATTTTATCTCTACGTCGTGACAATTCATTTGAGACCCCAGTTGCCTATCTTTTCTCTTAATAAACACCTTGTTAACACTATTATTTATCAGTTACAGCTATTCACTATTCCAAATGTACAATCCAAATAACATTTTTACTATTCCGAATAGCTGATAAGCGTGAAATATATATACATTTAGATATGATTCGATCTTAGTTTCACAATGAAAATGCTCTAAATATCTTGTATTTTGGTATATAAAAGACTTAGATTGCATCCCGAATCAAAATATTACATTTCCTTGCTTTAAAATGCAGAAAACGGCGAAAAAACCCTCAATGCGACCCGCACTGTGGTCAGTGCGGGCCGCACTCAGCACTTAGTCAGAATTTGGGAGTTCAGCGCTGGAGGAGGAGCAAACTGAGGGGAATGCGACCCGCACTGGAGGTCAGTGCGGGCCGCACTACGAACTTAGAAGAATTTCTGAAGAAACAAATCCAATGCGACCCGCACTGCGGTCAGTGCGGGCCGCACTCAACAAGAAGGAAGAATACGACCCGCACTCAGGGATAATGCGGTCCGTACTTTATGTTATGCTCAACCAGATGCCAGACTGAGGGGAATGCGACCCGCACTGACTCCCAGTGCGGGCCGCACTAAGAACTTAACAAAATTTCAGGGAAATCCAGAAATAGGAGAAATAACAGAAAAAGGAAGAATACGACCCGCAGTGAACCCAGTGCGGGCCGCACTCCGAAGGCGCAGGAAGTTAAAAAAGGAAAGTAACCCCCAGTGCGACCCGCATTGACCGCAGTGCGGGCCGCAGTGAGACTAAAAGTGCAGTTTTGCTATTTTTGGAAGGCCAGATCATGCCCGGTTGTCCAAGTTAGTGGTTCTAAACATGGAGAACGTGTGGGACACTGCTCCCCACGTTTCTAGGGTGTATTCTAGGCTATAAAAGAAGGAAAATTCTGCTCAATTAAGAATCAATTCACCATCCATCAATTCACCATCTACTAATTCAATTCCATATTCCACATCTACTTAGAGCAAAAAGTGAGATTAAGAGCTTAGACAAGGAGAAGAGGAGCAGAATTTTCAGAGCAAGGAAGCAAGGCAAGAGATCTTCGTCGGAGTAAGGGTTGTAATCATTTATTTTCCAATTTCTCTTTGTTTTAGCCGATTTGTAATGAATTTCTCTTGTAAGTTTTGCATCTCCATGAGAGGCTAACTTCCTCTCTAGGGGTGTAGGTCTAATGCATGAACTTGTTTGATTCTATTCTATTTGGTCCTTTGTTTTTATGATGATTGTTTGATTTGATTGTTAATTTCTGTGATTTATTCTTTGTTGATCTCATAATTTATACTTGAATTGTAGTTATCTCGCTTTAAGTCTTTTAGACTTTAAGGTAGAATGGATCATATAGGATAGTATCAATTATGTCACAAAGTCATTAGGATTTAGGTTAAGAGTATACAAATCTTTTAATCTAAGCCGGAACTACAGGAATTAAGGTTAGGATTTAGGTTGAGACTCAACCGGTAAAACCAAAACCCTAAGTCGGGACATCTTGAATCAACTTAGAAATTGGTATGAGTTGCTTTGGCCAGCTAAACCATTAAGTACCAATATCTAAGGAGACGATAGACTAGCAAAGAACTTCATGGTCTAGATAAATAGAATTATTTAGGCACGTTATTAATTCACGGAAGTGATCCTTTTTAACACATTAGGTTAGAAACTCCGTCAAATCAAACATGAATTTAAACAAACCAAATATATAGGATTAAATAAGGGATTGTAGACCGAAAGCCCCTAGATTCTCCAATCTTTGTCAAAACCCTAATTTTATTTTACTCTTCTTTCAATTTTGTTTAAACCTTCAACTCCTCGGGTATTGAACCCACCAATTTTAGGACTTTAGAAATTAAAACATTCTCAAACAAACCTTTAAAACAAACAATTTCTGAATTTGAATCAATAGAGTTGAAACTAAAATCTCCCTTTCTCCCTTGGATCGATACCTTTTATATTACAAGGATAGGTTGTGCGCTTGCAATCGACCATTCTTTGAGTATTTATGTTTATAAATTTAAAAGAAAATTGAGTACAAAATATAGCTAAAACCCTATGCACAAAATACTCAACAAGCTTTTTGGCGCCGTTGCCGGGGATGAAGGCTAGAATTTAGTTTTTACTTTAGAGATTTATTTTCAGAATTTTACTTTTCAATTTTATTTTGTTTGAATACTCATCTTTGTTTCTTCTTTATCTTCTTTGCAGAGCTTCATGCCACCAAAGACGAGACTTAAGAAGAGCAATACCGAGATCTCCTCTACTTCTCGACCAAACACACGGTCAAAGAGAATTGAAACGGAAGCCACATCCACTCCTCAACTTCCACCGATAATTCCAAGCGATCGACCCGAAATTGAAGAATTGCCCTACATGGAAGAATACGAAGAACACGAGGGGCAAGGTGACAACACCAGTCACAATAACGATCACAACAACATACCGGATCCAAACGCAATGCCTCAATTCGGACCGCAAAACCAAGCTCGTAACGGGAACAACAATGGAAACAACAACGGGAACAATCATGCCAACAACCATAACCGACACAATCCCTTGTTCAACGGCTATCAACAAAACAATGACCATCATTTTGGTTTTATCCCACAAGTGGGAAATGTTCCTAACCTTAAACCTTCTTTAATTAATTTATTAGATCAAAGTCAGTTTGGGGGAGCTTTAAACGAGGATCCTCATGCACACTTAGCGGTGTTTGAGGAACATTGTGGGACATTTGCCCAAGAGGGACCAGAACTAGACAACCTAAAACTGAAATGTTTTCACCTTTCCCTTAGAGATAGTGCTAGGACATGGCTTAGGACCGTAAACCGACAAAACATTGGGTCGTGGGATGATTTATAAAAATTGTTTTTAGGTAAATACTTCCCCCCATCAAAAACCCAACATTTCCGGTCCAAAATTACCACTTTCAAACAAGGGGAAGGGGAATCACTAACCGAGGCATGGGATAGGTGGGCGGAGCTTCAACGCTTGTGCCCCAACCATGGCCTCGACAATTGGTTGTTGTTTCAGTTTTTCTTTGGCGGATGCACACTTGCCACAAAGACCCAATTGAACTCAGCCGCCGGTGGGAATATGTCCAAGATGAACCCCGAACAAGCTTTGCTAATGATTGAGGATATGGCGGTTAATCAACGCGAGTGGACGGCCGAGAGGAGTGCAAGGCCTACGGCAACCCAAGGAATCATGAAGGTGGATGAAGTCACCGCCTTGCAAGCCAAAATGGAAGCCATGCAACACCAAATCGCGAAATTGCAACAAGTGAAGACCGTTGCAAAGAAAGAACCTTGCGGGATATGCGGAGATGGAAGTCATGCAACCGCTGATTGCCAAGTTCCAATGGAGGGTGAAGACCCCGTAGAACAAGTTAATAGCATGTTCTACAACCTTGGAGATAAGAGGAATGACCCCGTCTACAACAAAGGTAATTTTAATTCAAACACGTATAACCCCAACGCAAGGTGGAACCACCCTAATTTCAAATGGAGAAACGATAATGATAATACCAACCAATATCAAAACAGTGGTAACCAATACCAAAACCGACCGAATCAATACCAAAGACCGCCCCAAAACGACCAAAATTCAGAATTGAAAAAGATAATAGAAGGGTTGGTGATTCAACAAAGTGATTTTATGAATTATCAAAGAGCTGTCAATACCGATATGTCGGACCAAGCAAGGAACTTTGGTCAAAAAGTTAGAATTGTTGACAACCCAAGTGAGGTTGATGGAAACACAAATAGCACAACAAGCATCATTGTTATTCCGACCACAAGGCACACTACCGGGCAAACCCGACATCAATCCGAGAGAGCATGTGAATGCCGTGACGGTGAGGTATGAAAAAGAACACCCCTTGAAGGTCGATGAAATGGAGCACCAACAACCTCCAATTGAGATACAAAATGCTCCAACTCCTCCAAATGAAACCAAACCGAAATTGAAAAAGGTAAAACAAGCTGAAACCGCTAAGTATATTCCTCTATTCAGGTTTGTGCCCTTTCCTCAAAGATTATTGAAATATAAATTAGATAAAAAGGTTGATAATTCCGTAGACCACAAGAATGAATCAAATATTGCTATCCCAATTTCCGAGGTAGTCCCTCCAATTGAAGATAGTAAATTTGTGGTATCAAACGAAAAATGCAACACAATCTTTTCGTCTAGTCTACCAACCAAATTGAAAGATCCTGGTAGTTTCTCAATACCTTGCTCTATAAACACAATTAAAATTGAAAATGCAATGTGTGATTTAGGAGCAAGTGTAAGTCTCATGCCTAAATCGGTTTATGACAAACTTGATCGCAATAAATTAGTATAAACCAATATGACATTAACTCTTGCCGATGGGAGCGAACGAACTCCTCTTGGTATTTTGAAAAATGTTGAAGTACGAATTGGAAAGATTAAAATTCTTGCTGATTTCGTTGTCATTAAAACAGATGCTCAACCAACGGTCCTTTTGGGTAGAGCTTTATTGGCAACGGCGGGTGCAAGTATTAATGTGAAGGAATGTCAACTTTCTTTCTCCGTTGGGAAGAAGAAAGAAAATTTTCGTAAACCATTAAAACCACCTAATGAAAATTTAGTTTGCATGGTAGAAAATCTGCAGGTGAATAGAAAAAAGACAAAAAAGAAGTCGGTGGCAACATCTGAAACCGACAAACCACGAGAGATCGACAAGGAGAAACAAACTTGTTTCCTAAAAGAAATATACATGGACTTGATGGAAAAACTTATGAATAGGAACAAGAAGAAATCTAAGGAAAAAGTCGATCAAAAAGTTGCAAGTTGCAGAGGAATGTCCTTTCAACCACCATGACAAGCTCGAATGGTGTCGAGCTCGCGACGTAAAATTGAGCGCTTCTTGGGAGGCAACCCAAGATTTTATCGTTTTTCTCTATTTTTGCACTTTATTTTTACTTAGTTTAATTTTTCTTCTATTTTTCTTTCTTAGTTTAGATAATAGCATTGGGGACAATGCTTTGTTTAAGCTTGGGGGATGATAGAAAAAAATTGTATCTTGCATTTAGAATTTTAGATTTAAATATTTTCAAATTTAGGATTTTATAACTTGGATTTTTACTTGACCATGAATAGGGTTCGTAATTTTGAACTTAAATGATTGAAATTATAAACTTGTCAAGATGTTTACCAAGTTATGAAAAAAAGAGTCTTGCATAATTGAACTTAAATGTTTGAAAATGCATAAAGTATAATTCATGTTTAATTTTGTGTTAAAATTGGCTAAATTTTTTGATAAATTTGAGTGATTGTCGAAAATTAAAGATTTTTATGAGAATTTTAACGTCTTTTTGGTAAAACTCTTGGAATAATTTGAAACAACCACATAATTTGGTGAAAATTTTTGTGGAAATAAAGGTTTTAGAAAATGCAAATTTAGGTATTTAAATTTATTTCTTTGAAAAAAGCGACTTGTATGCGGAAAATGAATTTATAAAATCTGGATATTCGAGGGTATGAATTAATACCTAAGGATGTGTGTATTCATGATATTTTTGCAAAAAATGTTGAAAAATTGTTCAAAATTTTTATAAAGAAAATACGACTCCGCTTGCTTATGTTACGGCGACATGACGTACTTATAGCAGTGAGACATAGACACTTTTGCTCCGCTAGTTTGCCCGATAAAGTGACCGGGTTTGCACTAAACATGTGAGTTCGTGTCATGGAAGGGTTGAACCATGAGCATGCAAATGCACTTTTGAATTAAAACGGTTGGGTATGGTTAACTACCTATAGCTAGCCGGTTTTGTCCTAAGGATAAAGAATTATAGTGTCATCAAATAAAAGCAACAAAAGAAAAAATGAAATTTTGCAAATATCAACACACGGGGTCCATGATTTTTTTAACCCAAGCAAGGTTGAAGCTTGGGGGATTTTTTAAAGAATTTCTGCAAATAAGAATGCAATTTTTCATAGTAAATTTAGATTACCAAAATTTTGAGAATTCTAAACCTTTAAGGAAATGAAAGTTAGAGTAAGCGAATTGTGGGGTGAATCGTAATTGTTCAAAGGGTTGAACTAAAATTTTGTAAACTTTTGCATTTAGGTTTTTAGATTTTGACAAGATCATGCAAATTTTTCAAATTTGAGAAATATACTTGATATAGAGTTAATTTAAAAGATCGAATATTGAACCAAGTTTAGATTTTGCTTGAGGACAAGCAAAGTTCAAGCTTGGGGGATTTTGATAAGCGTGAAATATATATACATTTAGATATGATTCGATCTTAGTTTCACAATGAAAATGCTCTAAATATCTTGTATTTTGGTATATAAAAGACTTAGATTGCATCCCGAATCAAAATATTACATTTCTTTGCTTTAAAATGCAGAAAACGGCGAAAAAACCCTCAATGCGACCCGCACTGTGGTCAGTGCGGGCCGCACTCAGCACTTAGTCAGAATTTGGGAGTTCAGCGCTGGAGGAGGAGCAAACTGAGGGGAATGCGACCCGTACTGGAGGTCAGTGCGGGCCGCACTACGAACTTAGAAGAATTTCTGAAGAAACAAATCCAATGCGACCCGCACTGCGGTCAGTGCGGGCCGCACTCAACAAGAAGGAAGAATACGACCTGCACTCAGGGATAATGCGGTCCGTACTTTATGTTATGCTCAACCAGATGCCAGACTGAGGGGAATGCGACCCGCACTGACTCCCAGTGCGGGCCGCACTAAGAACTTAACAAAATTTCAGGGAAATCCAGAAATAGGAGAAATAACAGAAAAAGGAAGAATGCGACCCGCAGTGAACCCAGTGCGGGCCGCACTCCGAAGGCGCAGGAAGTTAAAAAAGGAAAGTAACCCACAGTGCGACCCGCATTGACCGCAGTGCGGGCCGCAGTGAGACTAAAAGTGCAGTTTTGCTATTTTTGGAAGGCCAGATCATGCCCGGTTGTCCAAGTTAGTGGTTCTAAACATGGAGAACGTGTGGGACACTGCTCCCCACGTTTCTAGGGTGTATTCTAGGCTATAAAAGAAGGAAAATTCTGCTCAATTAAGAATCAATTCACCATCTACTAATTCAATTCCATATTCCACATCTACTTAGAGCAAAAAGTGAAATTAAGAGCTTAGACAAGGAGAAGAGGAGCAGAATTTTCAGAGCAAGGAAGCAAGGCAAGAGATCTTCGTAGGAGTAAGGGTTGTAATCATTTCTTTTTCCAATTTCTCTTTGTTTTAGCCGATTTGTAATGAATTTCTCTTGTAAGTTTTGCATCTCCATGAGAGACTAACTTCCTCTCTAGGGGTGTAGGTCTAATGCATGAACTTGTTTGATTCTATTCTATTTGGTCCTTTGTTTTTATGATGATTGTTTGATTTGATTGTTAATTTCTGTGATTTATTCTTTGTTGATCTCATAATTTATACTTGAATTGTAGTTATCTCGCTTTAGGTCTTTTAGACTTTAAGGTAGAATGGATCATATAGGATAGTATCAATTATGTCACAAAGTCATTAGGATTTAGGTTAAGAGTATACAAATCTTTTAATCTAAGCCGGAACTACAGGAATTAAGGTTAGGATTTAGGTTGAGACTCAACCGGTAAAACCAAAACCCTAAGTCGGGACATCTTGAATCAACTTAGAAATTGGTATGAGTTGCTTTGGCCAGCTAAACCATTAAGTACCAATATCTAAGGAGACGATAGACTAGCAAAGAACTTCATGGTCTAGATAAATAGAATTATTTAGGCACGTTATTAATTCACGGAAGTGATCCTTTTTAACACATTAGGTTAGAAACTCCGTCAAATCAAACATGAATTTAAACAAACCAAATATATAGGATTAAATAAGGGATTGTAGACCGAAAGCCCCTAGATTCTCCAATCTTTGTCAAAACCCTAATTTTATTTTACTCTTCTTTCAATTTTGTTTAAACCTTCAACTCCTCGGGTATTGAACCCACCAATTTTAGGACTTTAGAAATTAAAACATTCTCAAACAAACCTTTAAAACAAACAATTTCTGAATTTGAATCAATAGAGTTGAAACTAAAATCTCCCTTTCTCCCTTGGATCGATACCTTTTATATTACAAGGATAGGTTGTGCGCTTGCAATCGACCATTCTTTGAGTATTTAGGTTTATAAATTTAAAAGAAAATTGAGTACAAAATATAGCTAAAACCCTATGCACAAAATACTCAACAATAGCACCATTTTCACATTATTCTGAAAATCACTATTTTTATCTACTATTCTAAACAGTAGCTATTCTAGCTATTCTAGAGTGCATCCAAACATACCCGCGTTAGACACGGCGTATGCTGCTAAGAAAAAACTAAAATTAATTTATGTATTATTTGCTCGATTTATATTTTCTTGCGATGAATATGTCGAGTCTATGTTTTTTTTGAATAAATGTTGAAAAATAAGTCACCCAACTATTTAATCTTCATAATATATATTTTTTAAATTTCGTACGTATAACTTTTCACACAAAGAGCATTTCTTTTGCCATTAAATCAAATACTTGTTCTTTAAGTCTTTATTGTTTTGTTGAGTTATCATTCACGGAAAATGATGTCAAAATCAAACTTTTCAAAGAATTGAGAACTTCAGAATAAAATTTTCAAAAATTACAAACTATATAATAAACAAATTGAATAGTCATACATCTTAAAAAAATGAATTTAATTTCTCTTATGATGTATGACTATTCAATTTGTTTTTTAAGATGTATTTGATTACAAATTGAATAGTCTGCAATGAATCTCAAATTTGTTCAAATATGGTGTTACTGGATAATGGATATGTATTTGATTTGCCATGTTAGATTTTAAATAAATTGAATAGTCATACATCTTAAGCAAATTGAATAGTCTGCAATGAATCTCAAATTTGGATAGTCATACATCTTACTGCCATGTTAAATTGAATAGTCATACATCTTAAGCAAATTGAATAGTCATACATCTTAAACAAATTGAATAGTCTGCAATGAATCTCAAATTTGTTCAAATATGGTGTTACTGGATAATGGATATGTATTTGATTTGCCATGTTAGATTTTACTGTTATGAAAGTTATAATAAGTTACAAGTTTGAAGTTTCTCATCATTAAAAAATAAATTATTCATAAATAATGTCATTTCACAATTTCATTTACAATTTCAGAGATTTGTATGATAATTTTATAATAGAAGGATTTTTTTTAATGTCATTTCACAATTACTTTTTATTCATAGAAATTAATAAAAATGAGGGAGGGAAGTAGAAAGAGTATTGTAGTGGTTAGATTGGTACAAAGGTTGAAGTCAATATTTTAGATCAAAAAATTTGAATCGGATTCAATAATTCCGATTTATTTTTTCTTCAGTTTCACAAATTCGCATGAGAGTAGCCACATCAGTAGGGTGCAAATTTATGTGAAAATTCCGATTGGTGCAGATTTCTGTGTTGTTAAGGTGAAATGCATAAAGAAAAATAAAAAAAATGAATCGGAAGCATTGAATCCGATTCAAATTTGAGATCGGAAACATTGACTCCAACATTTCTATTAGTACAAGTTTGTACTTTTCTATTTTCTTCTCTCATTTTCTAATTGTTTTTATAGATAAAAAAATTCTCTGCAATAACTGCGGTCCTAATTACTTGCTGAAATGAAAAAAAAATAGTCATAAATGCATCGGAAAATGAGCTAACCTTGGAATTTAAACCTACTAATAAGTTCCTTTATCTTGTTTTTCCCTTCCCATCCTTATTTAAACAAATTTGTACTAGATTTATCATTTCCTAATTTTGTAACAAATATTCACTGTATATATGTAATCTTAATATCAGATATTTGATCTGTATTGTATTCAATAAAATAAGTATAGACACAAATTTATTTATGTTAACTTGATGAATACGAGTATGGATTAGAAATTTAGAATATATAAGAATAAAATTTTGATACCTTATCGGATAAAGCTTATCGGATAAAGGTATGGATAAAAGTTATTTTGTAACTGTTATTCTAACGATAATTGATAAATATAAAATTAATATTTTATGTATACGTATGACTATATAATTTTTATTATTACAAGTAGAATGATTTATAATATATTTTATATAAATTTTATATAGTAATTTATGATAAAATTGATTTATCTAATAATTTATATAGTTTTTTAATTAGTAGCTTACGATAAAATTGATTTATACAATATTTTATATCATTTTTTTAATTGATAAGTTATATATTTTAAAATAACATGATATAGCATTAGTAGTTTAATAAGTTTATTTGTTTGTTATTTTTTTTTATCAAAATATATAAGCTATCAATTTATTTGATAAATATTCATTAATTGTTTTGTTACTTTATTATTTTAACCGGTAATGATAGGGTATATGTTAGGAAGCTAAGACATAGGTAAGACTAATTTTATACGTGTATGTGTATGACGAGTAGAACTAGAGTGTTCTTAAGTCATCAATCTCTTTAGTGAGCTAAATTCTAAAATTTATTGGAATGACTTCAAATGACAAATTAAAACCGTTGAAACCGATTTTCTTTACTAGTGATATATTTCCATGTCAAATTTATAAATTTTCGAATTAATTTAGTATAAAATCAAGTGATCAAAAAAAGAAAATTTTCTAATTAATTTTTATGCGTTCATTTTACTTTTTTTTTACCGCTTAACTCTATACTAAATTATTTTGAAAATTTATAAATTTTAGACACATCACTTGTACAATTTTTTTAGGAACTCTCAAACCATCCTATTCCCGTTAGATATGGAATGCTTTTCAATTTAAAGAGTATGGCTCAAATGTATTATTAATTTTATGTTCTAATCATGCTTCACATTCTTATTTCTGTATTCAAAGTCCGAACAGTTAATCCGAACTGCTTAACATAATTTTCATATTAAAATAATAAAATATACTTTTTTTTGGATAAAAGGCATAAAGCCCGTTTCAATTAATGAAACAAAGTGTTAATTACAAAATAACAGTAGAACTAGTGACCTCAAAACCAGCGCCACAATTGTGCCCTACTTCCTTTGTCAAACCTAGAAATAACATGCAACATTATGCACCAGTATATCTAAACTAGAGATAACATGCCACAAGATTCACCATAAGAAAAAAAGTTTCAATTAAGCCTCCAACTAAAAATGCTGAGGTTATTAGATAATAACAGATTTTAGTGACTCTGGTACTGACATCTTCTCCACTGCACGAACGACGCTACAATCCAGAGAACCGACTATGTATTTGTAGAGGTATTAGTGGCCCCCGTAAGCACCACAATCTCAGGAGCTCCAGTCCATTCTCTCAACGGAATGTCATAGACCTCATCTGGAATCCAAGATTTCATCTCTTGCACAATTTCTTCCTTGATGTTTCCTGACAAATATTGAATTAAAGATAGTATAAGAAATATGATAGATCTATTAGATTTAGGGGTAATACCGTTAAAGCAAATGTCATTGCGATGCTTCCACACCGACCAACATATTGCACTAATCACAATCAGAGCAGCTGTTTTTTGTTTAGAAGGGAGAGTTTGGACAAAAGACAAGATATCATCAAATTTGGACCAAGTTGTAAAAATATCCTGGAACTTCCCATCCAAAATCATATAGTTCTAACAAAAGTACATTTTACAAACAAATGCTCCACTGTTTCCACTAATCCACAAAAATGACAATGATTAGAACCATTCCAACTCTTTTTAACTAAGCATTGTTTAGTCAAAATTTTCCTATTCGACAGCAACCACATAACGACTTGTATTTTAGGAGGTAAAGGTAGTTTCCACCAAAATGCGTATTTAGCATTGGTAACCCCTCTAAAAACTAAGAATTCATATAAAGAGTAACAAAAAAGTTAGAAGATGAGTCTCACTTCCAAGCTATCCTATCATGAGCATGGGTAAAGGATGTTATACTAATGAGTCGTAAAATTTCATTCCATTCAGCAGCAAGCACCCCTGATAAGTGTCTCTGAAATTGGATTACCTCACCCTGTTAGGTAAAGACTTCATGAACAGAAATGATATCTCGTTATTTTAGCTACATTTCCGACCTAATCTTGTACCAAAACCTGTGTCCAAAACAGTAAAATCATGTTTATTGCATTGATTATCTATAGAATATGGTACTGCTGCGCTTTTGTTTGTTTATTGTAGGAAACGGGCGAAGAAATGGTGAAATCCAGCAATCTGGACTTCCCACACGGGCCGAGTCACAATCCACACGGACCGTGTCATACCCTACTCGACCTCTCATGCTAGCGCTGCACGACCCGGACAAGAGACACTCTGACACGGCCCTTGTCAACTCTTACACGGCCCTTGTCAGACAAATCCGGCAGTTAATCTAAGTTTTCAGATTGATGCCTAATTAAAAGAGGGCGGTTATGGAGTATAAAAGGACGACCCCTTGGGCCAGAAAAGGGACAATTCGTACAGAACATAGAATCCAATCATACAGAGACCAATCTAAGGAGAGTTTTACACCAACTAACTTGGAGACGAAGAAGAGAGGAGGAAATCGAGAGATTTCGACGAATTTTCTTCGTATTTTCGGTCTTTGCAATGAATTGTTTATCTCGTCTTTATTTTTCTGTTTTAGAAACCATGTTTGAGTAATTTCTTTAGTTTATTGGGAAGACGATGTAGTCGAATACTCTGTTTATTTGATAGTTGTTTGATTATGTGCGATGTTCTGAATTTGCTTGTTTGCGTATGAATTTCAATTGCTTATCTGTATTGTTTGATTGTTATTTGGTTTTTACTATTAGGCTTGGCCATGTCTAACAAGGTACTGCGTCCAATTCGATCTTTCAACCAGACCAAGTATATGAGGTAAGTCGATGAACCGAGAGGGAAGACTAATTAGTAACCGAGAGGTGAACTATTCAGCAATCGAGAGATTCTGAATACCTTTAGTAAACCAAACAAGTAACCTAGGTCCTTCGAACCAACGAACGAGAGTTTAGGTTAGAACCCTAGGAGGATTGAATTGTATTTCCATTATCGAGTTTATTAAGCCAACAAACGAGAGTTGAGGTTTAGGAACATCAGGTATGGTCAGTTCATCCTATACAGAATCAATCAGCACAGAAACCAGACAACTACAGTTTCACTCGAGTCTGACACGGACCGTGTAAGAGACTACACGGGCCGTGCAACGCGGGTCGTGTACGAGAGTACACGGGTCGTGTCAGGCAAGAGGCAGAGTTGCAGACGAAGTCAGAAACCCAGGAAACGTTTGTTTTAATTAGTTTTAAAGACCAGTTTAATTTAATCTCAGTTCCATTCACTATTATTGAACTTTAAACAACCAACTCAACCCTTTTGAACACTTCTAGTTTAAGGATAAATTAGGTAGAAATCTAGTCAAGTTATTGAACCGTCCTGTGGATCGACACCCGATATTACCAACGATAGGATTGTGCACTTGCAGTCTGGATCAGAAGTAGAATCGAGGTTTAAAAGGTACAGCTTGCTGTACTGAAACTTTGTAGTACACTTTTGTGCGAACAAGTTTTTGAAATATTAGGTTGTAAACAGAGGAAGTACAATTGAGGATAGCTAATTGCTAAAGTACATTGGTCAACCCATATATCATTCCAAAATGAAATTGGACTATCTAAACCTAGCTGATACCATACACTCATTTGTCCAATATATTCTAAGTGTTGGATATCTTTCCACCATGGGGACCATTGTAAAACACTAGGACCAGTATAGTATTTGTAAAACACTACTGTTTTCCAAAGGCTAGAATAGGAATTATTCTTAAGCTTCCACCATCACTTCAACAATAAAGAAATGTTCATAAGTTCAAGATCTAATACACCTGAACCACCATTATGTTTTGGTTGACAAGCAAGTTCCCAATTGACTAAATTATAACGTTTCTTAAGAGGACTAGCTCCCTGCCATAAAAATGCTCTTCTAATTTTGTCAATTTGTAGTAGGACTGTTGAAGGTATTATATACAAAGACAAGGTATATAAAGGGACAGCAGTTAATACCGAATTTAACAGTGTAAGTCGCCCCCCAATGAAAGCATCTTACCCTTCCAAGTTTGCAATTTCATAGAAACCTTGTCTACCAAAAAAACCCAACCCTGAAGAGATAATTTAGAATCTAAAAGTGGGATCCCTAAATATTTAAGTGGAAATTTTCCTACAAAACAGCGAAACAGTGCAGCTAATTCACTAGCATTATCTACATTAATAGGGATGAGTTCAGTTTTCTGTAAATTAATTTTAATCCCATAATAATAAAATATACTTGACGATCAAATTTTATATTTAAATTTTCTTTTTTTTTTTAGACAAGTACAGTGTCTTCACCCGACTGTACTGTATCCATTGACACTCTTATTTACTAACCCAACCGCTCAACCAGGGGACTGTCTAGTGAAGCAGTGGTCAACTTGGTTGACTTTGGGTCCGGTTTGATTTAGGTTGACATGCATGAAGATTGAGGAGTTACTAAGCATTGCACATTACTTACCAAGTCAAAAAGTTTGAAATTTTCTCCGACTTTCCCAGTTATTACTGAGACTAATAAGTAGTAATTAATTTATCGTGTTACTTGAGTTGAGTTGAGACTTCATTTTCTTCTCTGGTTACTTTACTTGCTACCAAGTCACCGACCCAAAACGCGTTGTTAGAATGGTCCCTATTTCCTTAATTTCTCGCAGGCTATTTACGGCAACTCAACTTGCTGTAGAAGTCGGTAGAATTTGTGGGTTTTTTTAAATTTTTCCTTCAGTCAACCGACCTTGACACACCTTTTTATGGTAAATCAACAAAAGGAAGATTATGTCATTATCTTAGTTATTCGTTATATATTTTAAAACTGTGGTTTCGATATAAGTCTAATTTTATGTGTAATTGAACTATAATATTTTTGTGATGTAATTATTTGAGTTTTCTCAAATTTAAGCTTCATACTGACTAGGGCCGCAAACGAATCGAACCGAATTGAACTTACTCTAGTTTGAGTTGAAATTTGAATATGATTCGAACCGAATTGGTTTGATTTATTTTAGAACGAACTAATTTCGAATCAAATTAATTACGAGCTTTTTTCCGAATCGAATTGAAGTCAATCGAATCACGAACTACGAAATTTTAGACAACCACTATCGGTAGTTTATGCATTAGTTTTCTTCATGCGGAACAAAATTCACGTGGTTTCCCTTTACCTTTTACCTTTCACTAATTTACACTGATGAATTATGGGCCAGTCCAAAATTCTCTTACCTTTTACGCTGCTGGATAGATTAAAATCACAGCATAGATCTAGTCAAATGGAACTTATTCCATTGTTAATTTGTTACACTGCTGAAACATTTTGTATTATAAGTTACCATTATATTAACAATTTTGAGCTATGATATAAGTTTGGTTATTGCATTATTAAAGATTGGTGGTTGAAGCTATTAGTTGCATTATTTGAGATTTGAATCTAAATAGTTCGCGAACTAATTTCGAATAAAATATACCTAGTTTGAGTTTGAATAAGATTCGAACTAAACTGGTTTGATTTGTTTCAGAAATAACTAATTTCAAATCGAATTAATTACAAACTGTTTCTGAATTGAACTCAAATTGAATTATGAACTGCGAACTTTTTGTGCAGCCCTATTACTGACTGCTGCTAGAAGAAATAAAATATAATAAAAATAAATAAATATGTTAATTAATAAATACGTAGATATATACATTACTAAATAATAAATAAACAAATAACATCATGCCTTTGTTCATCATCTGTTTAGTTAAATTGTTCATCCACTTATTTATTAGTAACAATTATAAATCTGTTACTAAAAAATTATTATTATTATTATTATTATTATTATTATTAACAACTAAGTTTATCGTGAACAATGATTTTATAAACATTATATGTGTTAATAAATAAATAGATAGAAAGTTAGATGACAGTTAGGAGGGTGAAATAAATCTCGGCTCAAAAATAAAAGTGAAGAAGTTGTTGAGACCGGCGACTGTGAAACCTCTACAGAGAAAACTTAAAATTCGTTTTGTTGGAGATTAGGCGACAGTCGACTCCAGTCTCCAGTCAAAACCTTTTCTCCGACGTCATTTCTTTATCTTTGGCTTCGTCAAATCTCTCCCTCTCTCTCCCTCTCTCTGTGTCTCTCCGCCCCACTCTATATAAACTCACATCTACTAACTCAGAACTCATTCTCATCTTTCACTTCAAAGAAAACGAACAGCACTACCCCACCTTCACCCCTCTCTCTACACAGTTCCAAGCTCTCACTGGAGAAGACTTTAGCCTTTTCAAGTTCTAAATTTAGAAATTTGGAGGTAAACTTTAGTTTCTCCATCATTTGAAAATCTTTTACTGATATTTGAATAGAGGTCTTCTCTGGGTTGAAAAGGATAAAAAAGATTCTCTGTTTTTTGCCTACATACGAGGCAGATATTTTCATTTTACGCTGAAATCATGCAACTTCCTTAAATATTAGAAATTTTGTTAGATATTCTTTAAGTTTAATTTATACCATCTCTCTGTTTCAGCTGTGAGAAAAAAAAATTGTAGCTAACAAGTCATCCTTTCTTGGCAGATTTTATTGTATAAAACGAAAGAAAAATGGGTGTAATCTTCTCTTGCTCGGAATCTCCACAAGATTCTTTCGAATCACTTCTAATGAAATCTCTCAGCATAGAAGAAAATTCAAAATCAGAACCATCAATAATCAAGACTTTCGGCTCTGGCAAACTAATAATCAAAACCTCTTTGAGTTTCAAAAAGGAAGATGATGAGTCTCTCCAGTTAGAGGCCAAAATCTCAATCTCAAGTCCTAAATGGAGGGAAAATTCTCCGAAAGTTGCGACTTGCGGCAAGTCAAGATTCACTTCCATAAACAACACCAAAGATGAGTTACCGGAAGTCCAAATCGATAGCCCAAAACATGATGCAGCGATTAAGTTGCAAAAGGTTTATAAGAGCTTCAGGACTAGGCGGCAACTCGCCGACTGTGCAGTATTAGTAGAGCAGCGCTGGTATGAGCACGCTTGAATCTGAATGCATATCATTTTTTGTAGTTACAGAAAATTTATTTTGTAAAAAATAAGTCTGTAATATGTTTTCATTTTCATAATAGGTGGAAGTTGCTGGATTTTGCTCTGTTAAAGAGAAGCTCTGTTTCTTTTTTTGATATTGACAAGCCTGAATCTGTGATGTCTAAGTGGTCCAGAGCAAGAACAAGAGCAGCTAAGGTATATCTTTCACCTCACCTTTTATCATTTTCCTAGTTTAATTTAATATTGGTCCTGATTGATTGTTGTTTGATTGATCATTATTGAAAGAGTTGAGATAATGAACTGGCTAAATCAGGATATATATAGTTGATAATTGCATGTGTGGCAAGTGTTGTTAGTTGAAGAGTTGAATTCATTTTTTTCATTTCATATATTGCTCATGATGTGACCATTAGGTTCTGCTCTATTTGTACTCTAATTAATTTCTTGTTGCAAGTTTGATTAGAATCTTCTAAATTAATTAGGGAGATCTCCTTACACATGCTTGCATGCCTTAAATAGACTGTTTATATTCATTATTTTAAGTATAATATGAAATTATTTGTATTATTATTAGGTTGGAAAAGGTTTATCCAAGGATGAGAAGGCTCAAAAACTCGCACTGCAACACTGGCTCGAGGCGGTACGTACAATTCTTACTGTATTATTAGTTGATGTGTATCATTAAATGAAATCTAAAATTAACAGAATTTTTTGTGGTTTTTATCTCATGAGCAGATTGATCCAAGGCATCGGTACGGCCATAACCTCCATTACTACTATGATTCTTGGCTTCAGTGCGAAAGCAAGCAGCCTTTCTTCTACTGGTATGTCATGCAACAAAATAAACTTTTCATGACCCCTGCTAACCTCAAAATATCCTGAACACCCATCTCAGAAAAAAAAGTAATGAGTAGTTTTTTTAAAACCTACATATACATAGGAAAATAGAGGGTAATTTTATAAATACTGGGAAAATAGTAGGTTTATTTTATACATGTTAGTTTTAAGGTTTTGCAAGGGTGAGAAGGAATATACTGGTAAGAAAATATTTGCAACAAAATCTGTTGTACTATTATGAAACAATCAAACAAATTTATGAATTTTATAATTTGAATTATAGGTTGGATGTTGGAGAAGGAAAGGAGGTTAATCTTGAAGAGAAGTGCTCCAGATCAAAGCTGCAGCAACAGTGCATCAAGTATCTCGGCCCCGTAAGTTCGCAAATTAAATAGAACTTCCTCTTTTTTTGTTTTGAAGTAAAAATAAAATTTATTAAATTTTTCTATATTATTTCAGAAAGAGAGGGAGGAATATGAAGTTATAGTAGAGGATGGCAAGCTCATGTATAAAACTAGCAGACAATATGTCGATACCTGTTCAAGCTCAAAAGACGGGAAATGGATCTTTGTGCTAAGCACCTCTAAGATTTTGTATGTCGGCAAGGTAAAATGCCATTTTTTTGTTGAACAGATTTTTTACATATAAGAAACTTTCAATTTCAAAAGAAATCTACAAAAGACCCTGAAAGTAGTACTGAGTACCTTCAATTATTTCATTTTATTCACAAAGTAATCAACTAAGTTTTGGTCTAAACGGTATAACACAAAATCTGATATTCTAATTCATGCACAAAATCAGCTCTTTTTTGAACAAAATGTACTATATAATCACAAAGATTACAATTGATCTGACTCAAAAGGGTAATTTATTCCATGTAACAGAAAAAGAAGGGGACCTTCCAGCACTCGAGCTTTCTGGCAGGAGGTGCTACATCAGCTGCTGGCCGACTTGAGGCAGAGAATGGAAATTTAAAGGTATGTCGAGAAATTTCTACCCTACATGTGCAACTTCAGGAAAACTTTATTAAAAATAATACTTAAAAATCCTTATATTTTCCTTTTAATCCAGGCTGTCTGGCCACATAGTGGCCATTATCGTCCTACTAAAGAGAACTTCCAGGAGTTCATGAACTTTCTCAGGGAAAATGAAGTTGATCTGACAGATGTTAAGGTATCCCAATTTTCCTACTGGCACCAATTGATACCACCCATATGTATTGGGTGCCTATCAAATATATTTTTTTGTACTTTTACTTTTGGTATTTTGGTTTCGTTTGTGCTCTGTGGTGCTTTTTCATACAAGCTCCAATTTGAAAAAAAATGTACTCTCCCCCAAATTGGCACCAATGCTATCACAACAGCAAATTCCTTAGTTTTTTACCAGTAACTGGAACAAACCCATTACAATTTGTAGTAACCTTCCTGTTTATATAGTTTCTAATTCAATACAAATTGTTTTGAATTATTGCAGTTAAGTTCCACTGAGGGAGAAGAAGAACAATTCAGCCGACTTGACAGCAAATTTTCTGATTTGAAAGCCACAGAAATAGAACCTCCAGAGGAACACAAAAATGAAATTTCACAACACAAAAGTAGCATTTTTCCATCACAGGACCCTGACACCGAAACAGAGAAATCAACAACAACAAATGAAAATATAGAAAACAATGACACAATGTCAAACGAACTTTCTGACAACAAAGCATTTTTCAAACAAAATTTGTTTGATGAAGAACAAGAATTGGAGGAAGAACCAATATCGGACCCGCAAGAGCAGATACTAAATAGGATCAACTCAAAGAAGGGTATGAAATCGTACCAGCTTGGGAAGCAACTGTCTAGTAAGTGGTGTACTGGTGTGGGCCCACGGATTGGGTGTGTGAGGGACTATCCATCGGAGCTCCGGCTTCTTGCATTGGAGCAGGTCAATCTCTCTCCTAGACATGCTGGTCCCTCTCGGTTCGGTTCACCTCGGTTTGGTTCGCCTCAAGTTGGTTCTCCTTGGTTTACATGATGCAAGAACCAAATTGTTTCATTTAAAATAATACAATATGAATAACCATTCTTCCAATTGTATAGAGTTATACAGATACATCAATGTAGTTTTTATTAGAGCATCCTCTCAGATTAAAATAAGTACAATATGAATAACCATTTTTTCAAATTGTATAGAATCATAGAACAATTGTGAATACAAGAAAGTCTGTATTTGTTGAAATAGTACTTATTGGTTATTTCTCCTCATGGGCTCAGGCCATATTTTATGCTTGACCAATTTGGACCAATATAAGCAAAATTAAGCGAGAAAGAAAACTGCAAGGACATTTCAAATAAAATGCCAAATTTAGGGACTAGTTTGAGTAAATACCAAAAATTGGCATTCTGTATGAGATAGGAGTAGGTCCGATGGTCCGATGAGCATCGGACCTACTTTTAGGTTCAATTAGCTCTAACACCGTACGATTAGCATTACGATTGGTGCAAACGGAATTGAAACAGAACTGTACGTATCTTGATGCAATCGAATGGTCATTTCACCCATCGAACCAAAGTAGGTCCGATGGGCATCGGACCTACTCTGAATTCATTCTTTATAGGTGCCCTAAACAGGGGTTATTTGGCTATGGGACCAACAAATCATGCCTAAAAGGTCGTAACATTAAAATAAAACAGGTGAATAAGGAAAGAAAATAGGAAGGAAAAGATATTTGGAGAAAGAGAACGAGAGATTAAGTTACTATTTAATTCTGATGAAGTACTTGTGATGATTAAGTTCATTGGAGCTTACCGGATAACAAGTTTCCTATCTTGTATTATCGGGTGATGATTAGTGCTTGTTTTCAATGGTTCCTTCGAAGTAGAATGCTAAAATTTATTTGGTTGTGGTTTATCTGTTGCACATACAAAATGTTTGATGAAATTTCAAAGTGTAGAATGCTATAATTTATGGGGCATACAATCAGCTGTCTTTGCTAAAGGCAGCAAACCAAAATCAAGCATATCTCTCATACACCTCGGAGGGGTTGACCACACAAACGGAAACGGCCATCTCCTCTCCGTACCGAAGAGATTACAATCACATATAAGCCCAAAATTAAAATTATGTGAGCCTTTTTGGGCTTAAAGGAGGGAATACGGAATACCCAACATTAGGGACATACTAGTTGCTGATTTTTTTGTTATTAATAGCATCAAGAAATAAAATTTAAATATGGTTCAGACCGGTCACCTTTTTTTTTTAAAAGGGTGAATCGGATTTTTTTTTTATTGTATCGGGTCGTAATATGATCTTTAACTTTACACATAAATTAAATTGAAATTAGACAAATATTAAAATTAGAAGTAAAATTATTTATCAATAATTTATTTGGTTATTTAATTATTATTATTGATGAACTTCTTTTGGTTAGTCAAATAACATGAAGTCTTAACCAAAGTTAATCTTAGTAAGAGAGGTTGGTTAGGGGAGGTCGGCTGTCTATTTTGTGGCCAACTAGAAGCTGTAAAACACTATTTTGTGACTTGTCCTTTAATCACTACTTTATGGTCTTGAATTGTTATTTATAATGATTTTTTCTACAATTGTGAAATAATTGAAGATCTGACTATGGCTATTTGATGCTTGGATCCCTTTAAAAGACACTTTACTTGTTAAACTTATTAGAGCTGCTACTCTTTGAGTAGTTTGGCTTGAACGTAATCGGATTTGTTTTAATTATGTTATCCCCAAACCAATCCACCTGTTGGCTTCTCATATAATTGTCCAAACCTCTTTTTGGTGCAAATCTAAACATGACGACTCTTATTTTAAACTAAGCATTGTTTTATCATTTGATATTTCTCTTTTGCTTCAGGAAGGTAGACTAATTATCCTCTCAGACTCTGATATCCTAAGCTTGGTTAGCCAAACAATATATTAAGAGGAACAAGTGCAATACTTTGCATTAACAAAGCCAGATGATAAAGCATATATGCAACGATCATCGAGAGACAGAACTAGAAAATTGAGATTAAAAAGACTGGATGAAAATTTTATAAAAACCACTAATAATAACTTTTATAAAAAAAATAAAAAATTTAAAAGATAAAAATACAAAATTTCAATTTATAAGAAATGCGTTTTTCAGTGGATGAATTCGGTTTAAGGCGTCATGTGAAATTTTAAAAAAATTGTAATTAAAGATAGAATAGGAATATTTGTACGTAAAATTTTTCTTATCAATATAAATTGTTGGCTATGCCGATCGACCTTCAAAAAAAAAATTATAAGAAATGCTTAACACCCTTTCTCCTGTATGACACGAGAAAGCTTATCTAGAACTCTGATGAAACATAATCTTATAATTCTTTTTTTTTTGTGTGTGATTATGGTCTCCGATGGCAATGGTGGAAGACGGGGTGGTAGATTTAATGATAGCCTAAACGAATTGTGCAACTTCTCTTCATTTTTGGTGATCATGGTACCACCTTCTTGAAACCCTGATATATATTTATCATCAAACTGGTGTTGCATTAAACAAGATAACAATATATATATAATTTTGGAAACTAGAAACACGTACGAATTGGAAGCCTTACGAGTTACTTGTCTGTTTATTTTGAAATCTTAAGCTTTTAATTGCTGAAGAAATCAGATTGCCGACGAAAATCAAGAGGACAGTTATTATAGTTAGTACCTTTTAGAATTCATTTTCACTCTGTTCGTTTCTGGTTTCTTTATATAATAACCCGAGCAAAACTAGGGTGTGATGTACTTACTAAGAGGGTTTGGTGATCACAACTCCAAAAGTATATTGGATCGGCTTCAAACGACGAATCTAAACCGTTGAAATCCATGTACTTCATGAGTGATGCATGTATATGAATTTTTTTGAAAGTTTTGAATTCATTTGTTATAAAGTCAAGCAGTCAAAGAAATGAACATTTTATAAGTTGTTTTATATATTCATTTTTCCATAATTTCTTTGATCGCTTGACCTTGTAGTAAACAAATTCGAAATTTTCAAAATTTTGCATGTATATGCATCACTCATGAAGTACATGGATTTCAACAGTTTGGATTCATCGTTTGAAGCTGATCCGATATACTTTTGGAGTTGTGCTCACCAAACCATCTTGGTGAGCACATCACACCCTGGCTTTGCTTTAATAACCCGGACCAGTGACAAGAGATGCTCATGCTCCCTATAAAAAAAATCAAATCAGTCAATTTAATTAACCTACTGGTATATAAACAATAATGGGAGGGAATAAATAAACTAAATACAATTTAATCTGAAAAAATTTCCAACTCGAGTTAATGGTATTACCGTATTTTTTATTTATTTGTAAAATAGCAAACCAAGCAAGGGTTGTATTACCGTACGTATTAGTTCACTAGCTTTTAGCTAGCACTCTGATCTTAATTTTGTGTATAGGTATTGTAAACAAAGTGCTGACAGACATAATAAAAAATAACGTGTTTTTACAATCATAAACATGTAACTCAGAATCCGTAAATCCAAAATAAAATAGCAAAGAAATTTAAATTTTACAATTCTGAATTGAAGACGTCTTTAAGCGGAAGCGTTAATACTGATCTTCAATGATTTTCCTCAGATCTGATGATGGAGACCTTCAGCGTTTTCTTTACTTCTCTCTTTCAAAAATGGACGAAAGTTTTTTCAGAATAATATCTCCTCAAAATCAGTAGAGAGAGAGACATTTTTAGAAAATAAATAGGCAGAAAAAACGTTTATGGAATGGGATCCGTCCAAATACAGAAGATATATTTGTATATTCTGAGACAACCCTTAGAACCAGTATAATTATTAATAACAATTTGAATTTTTTCATCAAAAATTATGATTTTTTTTTCGTTAATTTCTTTAAATGAAATTGGTGCACAGTAATAATATAAGCCACATAATGAAATAAAACTAACAAAGTGCTGCTCTCCTTCCTTTGGGCTTTACAATTAATACTTTTCATTCTTGCTGTTTTGAAGTAATATGTAAATGAAGGCTAATCAATCCTTTAACATTTGGTACAAAAATGCTACTTGCCTTGCTGTTACTTGGTAGTTATTCGCTTATTTTTGCACTTTTGCTGCATTAACCCTTGAGCTTTCAATATTACGCAAGGAATTAATGCTGATTTTCTCAATATAAACCAAATTAAAAAACAAATGATATTTTCTTAATATAAATGGAATTAATAAAAATCAATTTTTTATTTAGTGACTAAAACAATATTTTATGTACCGAAAGTTACGTGCTCAAAACCTCATTTGAAATTTTCTTATGAACACTTAAAATTAAAAAATTGAATCTATCTTTATCTTAAAAAAATAAAATTAAATAGTTGATAAAGGTTGACAGATGGGTATATAGTCACCTTCCCCTCCACCTCCTCCTCCTCCAGCAACATCTCACCAAACAAGACCCCACTTTCCGACGACCCCACACCTAACCAAGAATAATTATTATTTAATTGTACCTTCAAATAAAAAATATTTGGGAATACATCCATCTCCGTCCAACTGGTTGTCATTTCTTTCCAAAATAACGGGCAGCAAGCATATTTATTCCCGATAATCCCATATATTTTTTTATAATTTCAAATCATTTTTTTTATTTAGAAATATAGTTTTTGAAGCAACTGCAAATGTTTATACATTATATGAACTAGATGATAAAGGAAAATGATTTGGTCGTTTTTTCGCATCAAATCAGTGTTTGTAGCAGTGTTTATTTCCTATCTAAACATCATGAAGCAAATTCAAACTTCATCAATATAGTAAAAAGTTACTAATTTTGTTTTCATTAGTATGATGTTTATGATTTAGAGCAATGTCCTGGGCTCTCGATCTATCATACCTGAATGCGCTCTTCAACTAGTTTAACCAAAAACCCTTCCAATTTTGTTTGACTTCCATTTTCAGCACTCATATTCAAGCTTTTAAAGTTCTGTTTATAACCTTTTAAAGTGTTATTTGCAAGATTTTAAATCTCTATCTGTAAGCATTTAAGTCATGTTTGATTGTGGAATAAGTGGTGGAGTAACTCCTTTACTCCACTTTTAAGAAGCTAAACGAGGAGTAAATTTGAAGGAGTAAGATGAAGTAACATTTGAGTTAATCCGGATTAAACTACTCCATCTAAAGGTGGAGTAACTTAATCCACCTGTGATCCCGTGGTTAAAGTAATATTATATTATAATTTTCTCTCTCTTCATTAGCTTACTCCACAAAATTCCAACCAAATTCCAACCAAACATGATTATTTTAATCTTTCTTAGTTCATAGCAAGAAATTTAATTTGGAGTAACTTTACTCCACAATCAAACATGACCTTAAATTCTTAGTGGACTGGGAGTTGATCAGTTGGATGCTCCTGTTAGCCTGATAGCCTCTATTACAATTTTATTATTTATTTTTTTGGCATTTCTAAAGCAATTTCTTCTTGGTTAACTCTTTTAAGTCGAGATATAAATACATCTTTGTTCACACCATACAGCGAGTCACTGACTGATAAATATAAAGTTACTAAAAAGCGACCCCTTATGACAATGAAGTTCCCAGAAGCCTAATTATCAGAAGTTCAAAACAAATTCGTACATGACCATTGACGCCACAGAAGATCTCTATACCGCCCCATTTCACTCTTGCTAATTCCTACTCTCAGATCTCCCTTCCCTACACACGCAAGTCCAATGACCCGCTACTCCCCGCTCTCCACCGACGCCGACGCGCCTCACTCCCCCACCTCCTCCTCTCCCTCGGCCGCTGCCACCGCCGCGGCATCAGATCTCCCTCTCAGCCAAAAGCTCGTCAAAGTCATCGGCAATGTCTGCTTCTCCTTCTTCGTTCTTGCTGTGCTGGTGGTCACAGTCGTCGCCGTGACCTACCAACCGCCGGACCCATGGCTCACCTCCTCCGCCGCACTCACCAATTCGCTCTCCGCCACTCTACCCAACTCCACCTTCCGCCCCGACGACTCCATTCTCCCCACCGGCGAAGATCTCGTCCCCCTCAACACCTCTCTTATCCCTGTAAACTCAACTGATTCCCCTTCTTCTGCTGCCATCCCTGATTTGGTCGATTCTCCCTCAACGACTTCTGAGGAGGCAGGAGAGAGCTGCAATCCTGATGAGCCGGTTAATTGCTCGGATCCGAGAGTGCTTAATGCTGTTAAGGCCTTTAATCTTAAGGCTTTTACAAGGCGCTCGATTATATTTCTCAGTTATGACAAGCCAGTGCTGGGATCAAAGACTGGGGAGTGTGATGTGGCATGGAGGTTTCGAAACCGCAAGGACAAGTCGTGGCGCAGGTATGCTTTTGTTAACAGGGAGGAGAACTTTTAAGTTTAAAATCCATTTAATAGCTGCAGTAGTTGTAGAATTAGAGTGAGGGTAAATTTGTGCAAACAATTGAAAGTGCTGAAAATAAATTTATAAAATGTGAAATGAATTGGGAATACTGGAGATATCTGTCGGCATTAATTGATGGTCGGAACTTAAAGTACTGAGATGGAATGAGAGTAGATAACTTCAGCTAGTAATAATACTATAATAATTTCTCAAAGTTCATTCAAATTTCTCTAATCTGAGCTGGAATCATGTATATTTTGCACCTATACAAAAGAATGTAGCTAGATTTCTTCATCTCTTGTCAGTAAAAATCTGAATCACTCTAGATTTCCTAACAGAATACAAATGGCTTTTACACTTTGAACAGGTACAAGGATTACCGCCGGTTTCGCTTTGCACCTGGTGATAACTGCACCATAGAGGTGACCTGGGTAGGTAAATTCCGGTCAGGTACCAATGCAGCAAAGCCGCGGAGTCGTACCCGTTCTCCTGGCTCTTCCTCCCCCTCTGTCAGAGTACCCATTGACTCTGAGATCAATGACACAATCCCTATTGTTGGATCTGAATCCGAGTTTAAGAGGGCCAAGTACTTATACTACACGCGTGGTGGTGACTACTGCAAAAGCATGAACCAATTCATATGGAGCTTCTTGTGTGGCCTTGGCGAGGCACAATTTTTGAACCGAACTTTTGTTATTGACTTGAGCATCTGTCTTTCTGGAGCGTATAACCCTTGGTATGGAAAGGATGAAGAGGGCAAAGATTTTAGGTTTTACTTTGATTTCGAGCATTTGAAAGAATCGGCGTCAGTTGTGGAGGAAAAGGAGTTCCTACGCGATTGGCACCGTTGGGAGAAGAAGGGTAAAAGTGGAAATAAAATTTCGGTGAGGAAAGTGCCAACATATAAGGTCACACCAATGCAGTTGAAGAAAGAAAAAAGTACAGTAATCTGGAGACAGTTTGATGGGCCTGAACCGGAGAACTATTGGTACCGGGTTTGTGAAGGCCGTGCAGCTAAATACATTCAACGGCCGTGGCAAGCTATTTGGAAGAGTAAGAGATTGATGAATATCGTCACACAAATAGCTGGTAAGATGGAATGGGACTATGATGCGGTACATGTGGTGCGTGGATGGAAGGCCCAAAATAAGCAGGCATGGCCCAATTTAGATACCGACACTTCACCTGAAGCATTGGTTGAGAAATTGACCAAGGTTATAAGCACTATGAGGAATTTGTACATTGCCACGAATGAACCATTTTATAATCATTTTGATAAGTTGAGGTCACACTTCAAGGTGCATTTGCTTGATGATTACAAGGATATGTGGGGGGTTAATAGCGAGTGGTACAATGAGACGATGGAATTGAATGGGGGAAACCCAGTACCGTTTGATGGGTACATGAGGGTAGCGGTTGATACTGAGGTGCTTTTCCGGGCTAAGACACGAGTAGAGACCTTCAACAATTTGACTAGGGATTGCAAGGATGGAGTCAATACATGCTAGTGTGTATTTTGAAGAAAATTGTATTGGAAAAGAAAATGTATAATTTTTTGGAGAGGAATCTGAGTATATTTGTTAGGGTGATGCTGTTCATAGATTTGTTGAATGATTTGGTACAGGATCCCTTAGTAATTTATTAATATTGTATTGGTTTAATTTTCTGTATTTCTTTCTCTTGTACTACATTAGTTGTCAGATTAAAAGATAAGGTCACCATTTGAATTTTGTGCATGTATTATTTCCATTCAACCATACTTTTTGGTGCTTTTGATGCTATTGCGATACATCCTTATAAGTGATAAATCTAACCTAAATCAGTAGGAAAGACTTCCTCATACTTTTAATGCATATTTTGCATATCGAGTTCATGAATATATTAAAATTTGATTATTTTGTTCTATTTATCAATTGCTTCGTAAATTTACTAGGGTTATCTCCGAATCCATGAATTACTCCTAGTAATGCGGTTTATCTTTTCAGATATGTTCCCGTAATGTCTTGAATTACCTCGCCAGCTGATTATTATGCATGTGCTGTGAAGTGGACCTGCCTGTTATTTGCGAATATATATATATATATATTTTTTTTTTTTGAGAATAACCCGTAGGTATTTGCGAATAGATGGATTGCTTCAATCTGGCCCAACTTTTATTGAAGTCCAATAAGCCACACGACTAAAAATTAAGTTAGATTCTATGACATGTTTCCTAATTATTTTTTGGGTACAAAGTCCGTTGGTATATATTTTCTTAAAAACATACCAATAGTACATCAAAAAATTACATCCTACTATTTACAACATGTACTGTTAGAGCACTAAAATATAGCGAGTGTTTTTAAAAATATTTAGCTATAAACAAACTAAAAACGCATATGTAGACACAAATTTGATTATTCTTGCTTGATTGTAATGATAAGAGCTTAGTGATTGTTTTCTCTATGCGCATATTTTGTCATGTTTCTTCTGACATAATAGCAAAGACACTAAATCAAATTGGTTCAAAAACTGAATCAACCGGACTGGACAGTCACCACTCAGAATATCCAACATAAGGCACTGAATCAAATTGAACCGGAAACTGAATCAACCGAATCGGACAGTCACTATGCTAAGGTCCCAATGGAGAGCCGCCAGTGTTGGAGCCAGAAAAAAAACTTGAAAATATGTAATCATAAGAACAGGAGGAGGAAAGCAATGAGAAAGATAACACGTAGTAAACGCCAACACAAACAGCCAAGACATACTACAACATCAAACATATAAAGTAACCATATGTGCAACTCTCGGTCCACCCACTCTTCCATTACCAAAAAGGAAAAAAAAAAAGAGCTCGGGAGAAGTAGAAATAAGAAAAAAATGAATTGCTTGTCTTGGAGAATAAGATCTATAATAAAAAAACGAGGCGGTGGACGAAGTGAGCAACGGTGGCCAAATCCACTAAGCGAAAATACCGAAAGCTGTGACCAGATTCACTAGACAAAAACCGTTGCTCAGACGGATGGACAGAGTCAAGACTCAAGAGGTGAACTAGAGCATGGGTGAAAAGGGGCGGCGGTCACCGCTTTAAGCGATTCGAGCAATACCAAATCTTTTGGATTTTAAATACTTTGTGTCATGTTTCCTAATTGATGCATGCTGATTGATCAAATTCTTTTCAGAGAAAAAAATTGTAGTTGGCAAATGTTCAAACTTAAAACATGAATAGCTGTATCCTGGGGGAGGGTAGTAGGTCCAATGTCGATTAGACTCAATTTGGATTTTGATGAACAGTATTTTTGTCCGATTCGCTTCAAGATGTATGCATGTTGTTTTAGTACTCGTGCGAGTCTATTTCAATATTTTTGCAGATGAAGCACGCACGGATCCAGAGTCCATCAACTCAAATTTGAGTCTGATGGACATCGAACCTACCCTTTTCCCGTATCCTGGGCTCATTCCCAAGTCACTGGAGATAGTTTGTTAACAGTTAATTTCTTAATAACTTGGGAAAATGAGATTTAATAAGGTAATAGTACTGAGGGGTTGTTCGGCAACAAGAGATTAAAAGTGATTGATTAAGAGCTTAGGGAGCATTAAGGAACCAATGTTCGGTTGTCTTAATCCATAGGTGAAAACTACAAAAGCTAAAGAAAGAGGTAAAGGTGCCTTAAGGTCCAAACAAAGAATTAAGATTCGGGTAAAAAAATACTAAAGAAGGATATTTTAATCCACGCTAAGAAACCAGTGTTCGGTAGGATTAAGCAGCTAAAGAAGTTAAATGAAGTGAATTAAGTCCTAAGAAGGCTTAATTCTTTGTTGCCGAACAGCCCTATGAAACATCCATGGATTATGCATTGGCAATGGGTTATCAGATCTTCTGAACTGTACCTCCTACAAATACTTTCTGTTGCAACCAAGAAATGATTATCAGTTTTGATAAAAGAACAGTATTTCTAACTGTTACAATCTAAGATGCATATTTCGTCAATTGTTGAAAATTTTATAGGTTGTGCCGTTGTGGTCATGTCACTGCCTGCCGTAAATTGTTCTTATATGTGCATGGTTGAGTGATTAATTTGAAGAGACGAGTCTGACAAGGCGTGATATTGGAAGACTCATCTCTTCACAACTTCTACATGCCACAATCTCATTATTTTAATCTTAGATTATTTAGTAAGAAGGAAAAGAGATTACCCTGCTCCTGCTGCGATGCCAGCATCACTAAAAACTATTATAAGATATGCTGTGTTATCCCGTGAAAATATTATTGTAGGTCCTAGTTTTATTATTTTCCTTCTTTGTTTTTATTTTTATTTTGCCTCCATTAATTACTGAAACGAAAATATAAATTCATATTACATACCTATTTGAACTTTGAAAACAAAAATATTCTAAGTTCTAGCTTCCATTAATTATTATTTAGCATTTAGGAGTGGAATTGCTACACATTCTTGTCAGATCATCTCTAATCCTGTCAATTTTTTTTTTTTGCTGCAATATCTCATCTAAACATTTGAAAACAACTAATTGGTTATAGAGAATAAAATTCATTCAAATATCGTTAAGAGCCATGAGCCATCTATAACTGACTGTAAGTTTTGATTTACATATTTAATATAGAACAAACAAATATATGCACAGATAAAAGTTACTACAACAAAGGATTTTCTCCATCTGGATTTCAAACTCATGACCTCTAACATCAAAGACTACGTGTCCTTGCTACTAGACTAAATGTTGGTTCTTACACACCAACCCTATTGAATTAATATTAAGAAAACTAAATCAAGCAACATTTCACATTTTTGGTTGAACATAAATTTAATTAGATAAAAAAGGCTCAGAATAAATTTAATTTGACAAGTACCCCAGTCTTTTTCCACACATCAACTTTAATTTGATCTCTATTCAAGAAAGGCGGGTACTACATGTGCCATAATTTCAGTTCACATCAATTCTGACTATTGTGATCTCTTATTGATAAATCCATACATCTAATTTTTGGTGTTTAGGTTGGTTTCATTTGAGTCCACACAGCCCATGAAATGAGAATAGTGATTGAACAACATGGTCTCTTTCACACATTTAATTAAAGCTTCCAAAATGAATAACTGTTTCTTGTTAAAACCAATACTTTTCAACTCCTTTTGTTCTTTCTGATAAAGGATAGTTCCAAAATATTTAGGCTGCTTACATGCAAGCTGGCAAACTGTGATATTGATGTAATAGTGATCAAAGATAGTTGATTGCAGGATACTGGTATGTATTAATGTATGGAGGGAAATAAACAACACATAGTTGACTGCAGTGTTTTAATCATCAGACTGTCAACATAATTCACTGCAGGCTGCTTAGATGCAAATTATACCACTGTCATGATACATATAGTTGACTGCAGGCTGCTTAGATGCTAGTTAGCACTGTCATGATGTAATAATTAATGAGCAAGATAGTTGACTGCAGTGCTGGTATTTGAACTCTCCTAGACAAATATTTTGAATAGAGCTTTAGGGAGAAAGAAGGACATTTTTGACTTTATTATATGTCCGTTGCGTGTGTGAAGTCAAAAAAACATATGAGTCGTGCGCTGCATGAAGACAACATAGTACTGTTGTCAATATTGTGACTATAACGACAATGACAGTTTTTTCTTGTGTTATGAGGCTTATGGAACAAGCCTACAAGGGATGAATTCCTTTTTGTGTTTTTTTTTTTCAACTGTGTAATAGGAAAAAAAAAATGTTGTTGGAATGAGAATATAGTTTTTCTCTTCTTACGAAATTAATGAAAGACACTGAGAAAGCAATGACTATAAATGAATCACAGAGTATGGATGGTTTTGGGGGGGGGGGGGGGGGGGGGGGGGGGGGTTTAGGGGGGGTGGGGTGGTGGATTCAATCCTAATTATGATTTTCAGAAATCATGTGCGAAAAAAAAAATCAAATATTGATTGATGGTAGGTGGGACATTGATCATTGATAACAGTGGATCCTAGCTAGCTCCTTGTTTCACATCACTTATTTTAGTATTTTAGTATTTTCTTTCCAAATTTGCGGGCGATCCAAACAGATTTGTTCAATTGTGTAGACTATGAAAAAAAAAAATATTTACTGAAAATGTTATATTTTTTGAAAGAGATAATTCTAGAAAAGAAATTTGTAGTCAATAAATTTTACTAACAAATATTTTTTTTTGTCATGACGTTAAAGATGCGTATAATGAGTCAATGACAACCAATAAGATCAATCATGTAATAATTCATATAAAAACACAAAAAAAATTTGAATTCCTCTAAGTTACATTAAATGTCTTTTTAAATAAGGAGAAAAAAAATAACATAAGAGTCATCCAATCAAAATAAATAAAGGTAAATTATTCGTCTAAATGAGAACACTATATGTATTTCAAATTTATTAAAGTTTAGAAGCTTAAGAATCTATATGCATTTTAAATTTTATTAAAAAACATCGGACTATTAAATATTATATTTTAGATTGAATAGTTCAGATCAATTATGACCGAATATCTTTCTTCTTACTTAGAGTGCTCGAATCCACTTTATTAAAACAAAATCATATGCCCAAGCCAAAGAAACTTTATCTGGATTTATTAATACATAATCGTTCGTTGTGCGTTTCCAGGGCAATTAGATAATGTTTCTTTCTTAAAAAAAGCTGGAGATATCATCTGATCGATCTTCCATAGTGGAGTCTAGCATTGGACGAGCACCATTCATCATAATAAAGATAATAGAGTGAGGTTGTGGTAATATGTATATAACGGATCGTCCTGTGTTATGAATACATATTTCTATTTTCAAAGTTTAAATAGTCAATCTGAACCATTAAATATGATCTCCATATGAAAATTTACATGAAAACCAAATTTTATATTTTTCAACTAATTCTAGATTGGTAGAAAATAACTGTTTTTGGATGCAAATTAAGTGATTTTCTTCCTATTAAAAAGTTATAAAATTTAGTTGCAATTACGTTTTTATATGAAGATCATGCTGAATAGTTCAGATCATGTTATTATTGTTATATCATCTATTTGAATTTAATAAATAAAGATATGAGTCAATGGAGACTGTTGTGTAACATGCATATTACCGTAGACTCACTCAAAATTATATACCAATAACAGCATGTGTAAACGAAATACGGGAACGGAACCAACATTAAATCAGAACTTAAATATTTTATTCTATATATAGTCCCCATCTAAACAAGCTCATCAAGTGATGGTGATTTTCACACGCATGGTCCCAATATCTCCTGTTCTCCTATCTCTCTCTATATAAACTCATCTGTTGTGCTTTACAATTCTAATTGCTTTTAGTGTGTCCCTGCAAAAATGAAAAACATTGAGATGGGCGATAAAGAAATGCAGTCAAATGGTGCATTCAGTAACAATTCAAACATTCAAGAGAATAATCAACCAGAAGAAGGGAAGGAAAAGGATGATCACCGACGACCCAACACCGTCCCGTTTCACAAATTATTCGTGTTTGCGGACTCAAAAGATAGGGTTTTGATGGTGCTCGGCACAGTCGGTGCCATTGCAAATGGCATGACTTGGCCAATGACAGCCCTTTTATTAGGGAATATGATCGATGCATTCGGAGGAGCTGCGAGCAAACATGATGTGGTTAAACGTGTTTCAAAGGTGAATATTTAAAGCATTTTCATGCCATCGGAGGTTTTTGTAAATATATATTGCTTGACAATTAAATATCCCACACAATGAAGTGACTGTTGTATATAATTCATAGTCTTGTATCAAACTCTTTTATCTTGCTCGTATCATGTTGATTTCCAAATGCAATAATATGAAAGCAGATGCTCTGGTCTCATTTCCAAAAAGAAAAGACATCTTGGAAAACTCAGAGCATCAGAAATGATAGACAATAGATAATGGGTAATAACCTTTTTGCTAATTGTTTAATATATACAATTCAGGTTGCGCTCCAATATGTATATCTAGCAATGGGCCTTGCAATTGGATCGGTATTGCGTAAGTCTAAAAATCACATAATATTTTAGTAAATCAACCATTGGAGCTTTACAGAGGATCAATTTCGTAATTTCAGAGGTGAGTTGCTGGATGGCAACCAGTGAGAGACAAGCTGCAAGAATAAGGAATTTGTATTTGAAAGCTATACTGAGGCAAGAAGTTGCATATTTTGACAAATATGCCAAAACAGGAGAAATAATCGGACGGATGTCCGGCGACACCGTCTTAATTCAAGACGCAATGGGTGAAAAGGTAACACCTACCAGCTGTGAACTGCTTCTCTTATGTATATATGATAATTCATATCCTAAGAGTTAAACACAACAAGTGATATGCAGTATGCTTTGTAAATTGATATATACAAGTCGAGTTGTATTGAAGTTAGTACAGTAGTTAACTGATATTTCTGAGGTAAAAAATTAACAGAGAATAGCCTTTCCTCTGTTTCATGGGACTAAATATTGGAGCAAATTTCTATATCTATGACATAAATTCCATCCATTTTAATTAATTTATTGATCAAGAAATATCTGTCATCTGCGCTTGTACCAAATTCTTGCTTCCCCAGCTTGAATTATGCAAATTGTTTCGTCTGTTCAGGTTGGCAGGTTCATTCAGCAGGTAACAGGATTTTGTGGAGGGATGATAGTAGCATTGGCAAAAGGATGGCAGTTAGCATGTCTCATGTTTTTGACGGTTCCGGCTTTAGTTTTGTCAGCAGCGATCACTCACAGGGCTATACTGAAAATGGCATCTCTGGGACAGGCGGCGTATGCTGACGCCGCAACGGTGGTGGATCAGACATTAGGATCAATTCGAACAGTAAATTGTCTTTAAACTTTTTTTTTCTTTAATTTAATTTTCATTTTGGGAGCAACTAATTATAAAGTAACTACGAATGTAATTATATATTTAGGTCTTATCTCAATAGCAAATATATTATTTTGTATATGTGGTCCACAAAATGAAGGAGTTATTTTTTCATGTGATTATCGTCATCGAGGAAAACTTGTCTTTTAACTCTAGTACTGTCGAACTTGATAGAGAGGTCTGTAGCCCTAGCTGTCAGTCCCCTCTAAATCCACCCTGAAAGAATTTTTTTTGTTCATCTATATATTGAAATTATAATAATATGCCACTATTCACGAGGATAAAAAGTGACTATTGACGAGGGTAAGCCGACAAAAAATAGTTATACCCGAGGATATCGCTATTATCGACGGGAGCGTCCGCGATGATACCAACAGTAAAAAATAGTTTTACCCTCGCAGATTGTAACAAATTATATACATATAATAAGGTTCTATATATATGTAACCCAGATGGCTGAATTTCAGAAAACAAAAAAATAAATAAACAAACTATGTTTGAATCATGAGCATATCCAGGCTCCCCTAATTTTTTTAGGTAGCATCATATAGCGGAGAGAAACAAGCAGTGGAGAAATACAAGCATTCATTAAGAAAAGTTTACAATTCAGGAGTTCGAGAGGGACTGATAGCAGGTCTCGGCCGGGGTAGCATCATGATGTCATTATATGTCGCACTATCTTTCAGCATATGGTATGGCGCAAAGTTGATATTGAGACACGGCTACACCGGTGCACAGGTCATAAATATCTCATTTGCCGTTGTTAGGTGCTCTCGGTGAGTCACCGTTCCATTTCTTTTCTTTCAACAGAAGAATTTTAGTAGCTCGTCTGTGCATATATCTTATATACATATAAATAGAGTTGTTTACAAATGAAAATTAACCAATTTTTTTTTTTGAATTAAATAATGATCAACCGAAAATAAAAATCAAATCAGATAAAATAATTTTTATTTGGACAATCAAAGTAGTACTTAAAATTCAACATAAAAAAACCAATCTAATATATGTATTATTATGTATAATTACAATACTGATATAATAACAAATAAATAGAATCTCTAGATATTAAGTAGCTATATATTGTTATATTTAGTTGAACTATGCTACACCTAAACTTTTGTATTAAGCTAATTAATGAAGGGTTTCTGTGCAGAGAACTAGGGCAAGCACTTACATGCCTGGCATCATTTGCAGCTGGTCAGGCAGCTGCTTACAAAATGTTTCAGACAATAAATCGGAAACCACATATTGAGTCATGTAACATAGCAGGAAAGAAGCTTGACGACATCATAGGAGAAATAGAATTTGTCGAGGTGCATTTTTCCTACCCATCACGGCCCCATGAGCAGATATTCAGAGGTTTCTCTCTCTCTATCTCGAGCGGTACCACTGTTGCATTAGTCGGTGAGAGCGGGAGTGGTAAATCAACTGTTATTTCTTTGATCGAACGCTTTTACGACCCACTGGAAGGTAAGGTGCTGATTGATGGTGTGGATCTGAAGGAGTTTCAACTTGAGTGGATTAGAGGAAAGATTGGGCTTGTCAGCCAAGAGCCAGTATTGTTTGCCGGTAGTATAAGAGAGAACATCGTGTATGGTAGTGATAATGCATCGGAAGAGGAGATTAGAGCAGCAGCAGAGCTGGCTAATGCTGTCAATTTCATTGAGAAAATGCCTAAGGTAAGTTTGGTGTTTTAAAATAGTAGAGTAGCTGCTAGTGTTAGTTTGGTGTTTTAACTGTCATAAAACTAAAGATTTGATTGCACAAGATTGATGATGCAGTAACACTAACAACATGTAGGGATTTGAAACATCAGTAGGGGAGCACGGGACCCAGTTATCAGGAGGTCAAAAGCAGAGGATTGCAATTGCTAGAGCAATACTAAAGGACCCTAGAATACTACTTCTAGACGAGGCCACAAGTGCTTTGGACGTCGAGTCTGAACGAATCGTGCAAGAAGCAATTGATCGGGTTATGGCTAAGCGAACAACCGTCATAGTTGCACATCGACTGAGTACTGTCAGAAATGCAGCTACCATCGTTGTCTTACATTGCGGGTCTATTGTTGAGAAAGGTAGAACTTCTTAGTAACACCTAAATATTGACTAAACCCTTAGTAATACTAAATCTTTGCAACAAAACAAAATTGACCTTAATATATTTACTTAATCATTCTCTCGCAAATGATTTTTTTTTATTTCTCAATGTATTTTCTGTTTAGGGCCACATTCGGAGCTAATAAAGGACCCAAATGGAGCATACAGTCAATTGATTCGCTTGCAAGAAACAAGAAATAGTGAAAGATCACAAATTGAATCGATCAACCTACAAGCTTCCACCATAAGCTATTTGTCTAATGAGAACAGCAAAATCAATCACCACTCCTCCAATCTAATGGAGACTCTAGTTGAAACAGATCCCAAGGATAGTACATCCAAAGATTCGTCAAAACAACCCCCATTGGACATATCAATGTCCCGCCTCGCCACTTTACACAAACCTGAATATCCTTTTCTTATAGTGGGATGCATCGCCTCTATTGTCGTAGGGGGTGTAGTATATCCTGTCTTCGGCATCCTTTTATCAAGCGCCATAGGCACATACTATAAACCACCTCATGAGTTAAGAACTCAATCCAACTTTTGGTCAAGCATGTTTCTCATATTTGCTGTTGTTTCCATAATTGCGGATCCGATTTCCTCCTATTCTTTTGCGGTGGCTGGGTCGAGATTGATAAAAAGAGTTAGATTAATGACATTTGAGAAGGTGGTTAACATGGAAATGAGCTGGTTTGATGATCCCGAGAATTCTAGTGGTGCAATTGGAGCAAGATTATCAGCCAATGCAGCCAAAGTAAAGGGACTTCTCGGGGATGCACTAGCACTATCACTTCAGAATTTAGCGACGATTGTGGCCGGATTGCTAATTGCATATGTTTCAAACTGGGAGTTGGCGCTAATTTCATCCGCTATGATGCCACTAGTTTGGATTATTGGAACTATTCAGATGAAATTCATTTCTGGTTTTAGCTCCGATGCTAAGGTAGGTATCGAAAAACTTAATGAAAAATTGTGATCATCTATAATAGTTATAATATGTATAAATATGTTCATGGAGTACTCATTTGCATGCCCAGTGTATTACAAAGGTTATTAGTTTTAGTTAAAACCAGGGTGCTTAAGAAATTAAATGAACAAAATTGTAGAAAAAGTTTGCCACGACAATTAAACTTTTATCTATTATGCTCAATGTAAAACTTTTAATTATGTAGTTAAGGAGCAGTTGTGCTGACAAAAAAATGATAATGTACCAGTTCTGCTTAAAACTGAACAGATTTTTTAAATATGATTCTAAAATGTTTGTCCTGCATTTGGAGCTTTACAAAAAATATGTAGACAAAAAAAAAATATAATATAATATGCAACAATTGTTTTCTTTTACATCAGATGATGTATGAGAATGCAAGTCATGTAGCGAGCGAAGCAGTGAGCAACATACGGACGGTCGCCTCATTCTCTGCAGAGGAGAAAGTGCAGCAACTTTACCAGAAAAAATGTGATGGGCCGTTGCGAGCCGGTATTAAGCTTGGTATAGTTTGCAGTATTGGAGTAGGTGTCTCCATTTTCATGCTAAATTGTCTCCTCGCAATAATTTTCTATGCTGGTGCTCACCTTGTGGAGGAGGGGAGGACAACTTTTACCATAGTATTTCGGGTATAAATTTGTGCATTGTTTTAAAATCCAGCCGCCTTCATGTGTTAAAGTCACTATGCGATGATGACTCATGACTATGCTGTTTTGATCTTGCATATATATGTTGATGTTTTCCTCTGATAATTGCATGTTTTAATCTGTACTTTAGGTATATATGACACTTGCAGCCATAAGACAATCTCAAACGACTTTATTTGCAGCAGATAGTGCAAAGGCTAAATCCGTTATTGCTACAGTGTTTGCAATACTAGATCGGAAATCAAAAATAGACCCAAGCGACAATAGTGGCCTGACCATGGAAACTGTGATAGGCAACATCGAATTCCAGCATGTAAAATTTTGTTATCCCAATCGCCCCGAAGTGATAATTTTTCATGACCTCTGCCTATCTATCCAATCTGGGCAGGTATTGTATTGTTTCTTTTTTATAACACTTTCATTGCACCTTCCAATGAGTGTTCGTATAATATTTACATTTAATTTTTAGATGTAAAACATATTGTATTAATAACCAGAATTAATTACAAGTTAGTTTATCTCTAACTACCAGACAATAGCACTTGTTGGAGAGAGCGGAAGTGGGAAGTCAACAGCTATAGCTCTTTTACAGAGATTTTACGACCCCGATTCAGGACATATTTTGCTAGATGGCATCCTGATTCAAAAATTCCAGTTGAGGTGGCTGAGGCAACAAATGGGTCTTGTTAGCCAAGAACCCGTATTGTTCAATGACACGATTCGTGCCAATATTGCTTATGGAAAGGAGGGAAATGCTACAGAGTCCGAGATAGTAGCTGCTGCTGAGTTGGCAAATGTACACAAGTTTGTCAGTAGTTTACCACAGGTTAGCTTCTCTGCGTCTAATTGGAACGGCTCAAGTTTGTTAAATTTAAAAGATTGATCTTTTCAAATAATTTTTTTGCATAAGTTGTCCAAATTATGTTGACTTAATTAACAATGTAGGGATATGACACGGTGGTTGGAGAGCGTGGGGTCCAACTGTCAGGAGGGCAAAAGCAACGTGTAGCAATGGCACGAGCAATAATAAAAGAGCCCAAGATCCTTCTCCTAGATGAGGCAACCAGTGCACTCGATGCAGAATCCGAGCGTGTAGTGCAAGATGCATTGGATCATCTGATGGTTCGTTGTACGTCTTTGGTGGTGGCCCATCGTTTGTCGACCATAAGGAATGCTGATTCCATTGCCATTGTGAAAAATGGAATGATTATAGAGAAGGGAAAGCACGATACCTTGATCAGTATAAAGGATGGAGCATATGCATCATTGGTAGCACTTCACTCCAGCGTTTAGAAGAAACATAGAATGGATTTCAGAGTCAATCAATTGCCAGCATTCTTCCATTTACATTTAGGGCAGTAAGATGTTGATGTAAATTCAAAGTCAATCATGTTTGATGCTTTATTTAGGGAACTTATTATAAGTTTCAATAGTGTAACCATTTTTTTAAAATTAAAATTTAATTCTTGAGGAAAGAAAATGATTGTTTTTTTTTCTTCGAAAACTACTGGACAATGGTGCGGTTCCATTAGTATGTTATTGGTGAAACCGCTTGTTGATTTTAGTGGAACAAGACAGAAATTGAGATGATGAAAAATGTATTCTGTTATTGTGTTCTAAGGAGAATATGATTTATTAATTTCTTGTCAATACTCTTTTACATTACATCAGTTCTATTTATATTTACATAGGCTCAAAGAGCCGTTGGTGTACCAACGGTACTATTTCTCTAAATGGTATGTACAGATACCAAAGTATCATTATTCTAATTTTATTTCTATATATAAGCAAGGAGACCCCTTTAGTTCCTTGATTTAATTCTAGTCCTCTGATTCTAGATCGATGATGATAATTAATGTGAGATCTTGATCTTATTTCTCGACACTCCCCCTCAAGCTAGAAATATAAATATCGTACAATCCTAGCTTGCTTGTGATATTCTCGTATGGACTCGATCGGGTCCAATCATTTAGTGAAGATATTGGCAAGTTACTCTTTATTTCATATGAGTTGAGTTTTGATTTTGGCTTGATTCTTCTCCATGTCCAGAGCGATTGCATCGTCTCTAATCTTTGAAGATGGTTGTGTCGCTATTGATGTTCTTCGTACCTATTAATTATTTCTCCCCCTCATTGTTAGCATTATTGTTTTCCATATATATATATAATTTTTAGAACATTGGTTTCAACCTTTTTACCATAAAATAAAATTCTAACGTTTATATAATTTTTAGAACATTGGTTTCCATATATATATATATATATAATTCTTTGTTTTAAAATTTCATCATGTAAACGCATCACTCGTAAAGTAGATGGATTTTAACATTTGAATTCTTTGTTTGAAGCAAATTCAATAAATTTTAGAATTAAGTTTACAAAAAAAAAAAATATTGGTGAACTTAAAAACTGCCTCATTCTACTTGTGAGAATTAGGCCTATCGGCTTCTATTTCTAAAAACAAAAACAATAATAATAACACTACAAGAAAATTGGAACCGCATCCTCTGCTGCACTTTTATTGTGCAGAAGGATGCTGCACTTTTGGACGGCTCAGATTTAATCTCAGCCGGTGAGTGCTCGGATGATGGAGGGGCAGTATTAATTTTGCTTTAAAATTCGTACCAAAATCTTATTTTGTCCGTCCGATCAAAAACGAACGGACCAAATTAAAAGTGCAGCATCCTGCTGAACAATAAAAGTGCAGCAGAGGATGCGATTCAGAGAAAATTGGTCTTTCTCCTAATTCGGATAATTGGGCTTAAAATTTAAACGGGCCTGTACCTACAATCCTCAAGAGAAATATCGGGAACCCATTTTTACAGAGTAGTTTTTAGTGCGTGCAGAGTTCGAATTTTTGATGGACCAAAATACCTCTGATCATCAGCGTTCGAATTTTACAGAGTAAATCTTCTGCCTTTGATGTAGGGGTATTTTGGTCCATCAAAAATTCGAACTCTGTACGCACTAAAAACTGCTCTGTAAAAATGGGTTCCCGAAATATCTTCTATAGCAGCGCCAGTTACTTTCGCTATCTGTTTCTCCAGTCCGGTGAGCGTGGCGCTAATGGCGTCGTCTTCCCTCTCTCTTCCTTCTTCACCCCTTAAACCTTTTAATCGCCTTTCCTCTCCTACTGCCCACCCATATTTCCCACACTTTCGAGCTCCTCAACAAGCCATCATTACCTTTCGTACCTCTCTAGCCGCTCTTCCCTCCTCCAGTAACTCTCTCTCTCTCTCTCTCTGCGATTGGTTGCTTATTTAATTTATATTGTTTGAGAGTTGAGTACTTTTTTTCTATTCTTTTTTCCTTTTTTTTGTTTTTGGCAGAAATATTTGATGCGAAAATGGTGGAGGAGACGAGGAAAAAAATAGTGGAAAAATATGGGAATGATTTCTCCGAGTACATAAAAGATATAAAAAAGCCCTCTTCTAAGGTAATAAATTCTAAAACTTCTCAATATGTCCATTTTCTTTGTTCATTATCCATACTTTTTTTTCCTCAGTTTAACCCATGGTCAATTAATAAATTGTACTTGTAATTTTTAGGGGAGGAGGCAAAAGAAGGGTAGAAACCAGAGAGTCAAGCCAGAAGAAATGAAAGAGGAAGTGGAGCATATAACGGAAGAAGAGAAGCCTCCTCGTACCACTCATAAGTTGCTTCAGGTTATTTACCAGTCATTTCTTGTTTTCTCCATTAAATTAGTACCGGAAAAATTTTAGTACCAGAACCTCCAGGCTATAGATCCATTGTTGTCTTCTTTTTATCATTCACCAACAACCATGAGCATTTCTACAAGGAAATAGATGGTGCAAGTCTTGTACCACTGTACCAGGTCTTATGAGATGATAATCATAGGTTATGGTTACTACTGATACCGTACCGAAATCTAAGACTGATATTGCAGGTATTAGGAGGGAAAGTTAAAAGAAGAAAATTGCTGTCACCTGCTGGGATGGATGTGCGACCCATGATGCAAATCGTCAGGGGTGCTGCTTTTGGTATCCTACAGGTACTTCTTATCCCAGTTCCGGTGTACCAGTTGATATATGCTATTGCCATCGTAGCATTCTTGTATTTATTGCCGACTTTAGTATTACTTTGTTGTCGCTTAACCAGAACTCTTTGGTTCCACATCTATATATTTTACAACTAAGTATTAAGTTATGCATTTATAAAGATCCTCTTATGCAATTAAACCTCAATAAATGTGATTTGAACTTCAATAATTAATATGTATATGCATTCTGCAATCATATTTTAATTAACTGATTAAGATCCACCAATATACTGTCAATTTTACAAGTAGGCAATATGCAAAGCATATACCAGTAAGGACCAAAGAATTGATCAAACCAGAAATTTAACTGAGATGGTGCCAAAAATTTAATATTTTAATTTTAACTTTTGGGAAGCGAAACTTTTTTTGATGTTTTTGTATATGTGTTGTGAAATATGGTGTGCAGTCTGCTGGAGGTAACCCTGCTTCACTAAGGCCAGGTCGATGGTTAGACTTGTATAGTGGTACAGGTTCTGTTGGAATAGAAGCTATCAGCAGAGGCTGTTCTGAGGTTTGTTTAGTTTTGCATTGCATTTTTTTTGTTTTCACTAGGCTTTTTGACTTCGTACGCCTCCTATGTACTTTAGGGTACAAATGAAATTTCCCGTTGGGGTATATTTGAGAGTTAAAACTTTTTAAGGAGGGATAGATGAAATTGCCTGCATATATTTGTAAAATAACAAAAGACATCAGCTTTTTTTTTAAGAGCTTTAGTTAAAAAAAAAAAACTGCGTTGCTTTAAATCATTAAACATCTGTTCTTCATGTCAGGCTCATTTTGTAGAGATGGATTCTTGGGTAATATCAGAAGTATTACGGCCAAATTTAAGAAACACTGGATTTCTCGATGACTCTGTTATCCACATGAAGCGGGTTGAGAGTTTCCTGACCTATGCTGAGAAATTCCCAGGTACTTCCTTTTTATTTGATTAGGATTTTATGCAAATTTTCACAAAATCAATAATATTCAAGAAATGGATTAAAAGACAAGTTAATTTTAACAAAGCTTCATTTGTATATTTGGCCTGGTTGAATTGAGCCCTCATTTCTGTGCATATATGCTCAATCGACCACAATTTCCCTCAAACTAGCCTCAAATCAAACCAGTTTTGTAACACCAAGGCCCAGGGGCAGAGGCAGAAAATTGATTAATGGAGGTCAATTTTTGGGGTAATTCTCACTAACATGAATGGTAGAGTTTCCCAAATTATACATGGTATACAATAACTAGTTTTTCTTTGAAAAAAAAAATGGGGGTCAATAATATAAACATTTCACATAAAATATGGGGGTTATTTTGAGGTTCCCATAGCATTTTACAATAAAATATATATGAAAAACATATATAACCCCTAGTTTTTGAAAAAGAATGGGGGTCAATTTCCGCCCCTGCCAAGGCAGTAAGTACCGCTTCATCCCGTATGCATTGGAATCAAACAATACCAAAACAATATCATAAGGAAATGAACATAACTTCATCTATTTAACTGTTCTTATATTATTATTTTTTTGTAGACACTTACAAGAAATTTGATTATATTAGTGTGACACCACCATATATGGAGGTGGATTACGCTAAGTTAATGGGTCAAATATCGAGATCACCATTGATTGGGGAAGATTGCTTTATTGTAAGTGCTTTATTTGTGAGACATAATATTGTATTTTTATTTTTGTTTGATATGACAAACATCTAATTAATTATTTTACAGCTAGTTGAGTATCCGCTGAAAACTAAAATGCCTGAAACTTGCGGCCACCTTATCCAGGTACTTATAAATTATATATTTTTTTCTTTCTTCCTTTTTTTTTTTACATGGCAACTCATAAATTCAATTTCATATTGCATTTGTATGCCCTGCGGTAATGCAGAAGGGTTAATGCCGTCATGTTTTACGGCAAATATATATTTGAGAGTTGGATTAGGGTACATATGATTTTATTATGTTTTGTATAGACATAAGAGTTATGCACACACTCTTTTCTGTGGGGGCATGTGGGGTATTATGATATTTTGCAAGGCTACACTTGGAATTGCCGTATTCTAGAAGTCTTGTTTATTTTATTTCATCAAACAAAACTTGCAGATAGTAGATAGGCGATTTGGAAGGACAAATTTGCTCATTTATGGACCTGAATGGGCACAGAAAAAGAAGGGAACTACTTAATAGAGTCTCTACAATAAAACCTATGCATCAAGAATTCGAGACTAATGGGAGTTCCAGATAGTGACAGTATGATTTGTTATCAATGGTTAAAGGTGAAAGAAAGATCGTCCTGCTACTCTCTAAACAAAAGAATATGATTAGAGGTTATATCACTCCCATATCAAGGGTAGGCTTAAATCCCATATATCGGATTTCGATTTGTTGTTTCTACTCGAGTGTTCAGGCAAGGTTTGAATTGATTTTGATTATTATCAGATTGATGCAAGGCCCAGTAGGCTTTTATTAGGTCAGGACTGATCTTTTTTTTTCTTTTAATTAACTTTGTTACTACTGTAGTGCCTCAGAGCTCAATTTCATTATCTATTGCATATAAGAATGGAATTAATGTTTTGCATTGAATGAAGGGTTTACTGGTTCTTTTGCTAGGTTGTACGAGTAACACAAATTGTTGCTGAGAAAGAGCTTGTGAGAGAACATATTTATATGCTGATATCATCAGAAAGAAAGAAACAAAAAGAAGTAATTGCATCTCTACTCAAATTCAGTGGTTGTGACGCTTCTTTCTTTCGAAAAATGAACCGAATGTTAGGTGCGAAGAGTGTAAACTTGAAGCTGTTATTAATAAATGCAACCAAGCATGTGGACAATTTGTGATCCAGCTCTCTTTTTTGTTGTTGTTGTGCTCCTCAAATATAATCCAACCTGTTTACATAGAATAAAAAAAATATGTTTATACTTCAGAGAGTGTGTATAGTAAATAGGCAGAAAATTACTGTATGATTAATTTTCTTGTGCGTTAAATTTTGTTTTGTTCCTGACATCCCCTCAAACTGGGGCGGATCTTAACGTAATGCAGGAGTGTTTAGTAACCTTATAATTTTATAAATTTTATATGTATAGTAATTTTTTTTAAAGTTAATGTATGTACTTGTAGCCTTGTGAACCCTTGTATTTAATTTAGTGACCACACATATATTTTACGTTTTAGTAATTATTTAGTTCCTCCCTGGCTTCGAATTTACCGCCGCTATTTGCTCAAACAGACCGGCTCATTCCTGGCCAACTGTAAATTTCTTGGTTATTTATCCCCTTTTAGTTTAGTCACGCGGATCACGATACTAAAGATGGTCACAGAAGATCAAGGAATAAAAAATAAGTGAACAGAGGGAAAGTAGCAATCAACGCATATATTACACATTGATTGAGTCACCGACAGGAGTCCACCGACAGCATTGCTCTTCCTCTTCTCTACCTTTCTTTAATCTTTTAATACATGTTGGCTAAATTTCTGAACTCCCCCTCCCCCCACTTTTCTCGAATATTATCAATAAGATAACACCTTTGCATTAAGTAACATAGGATATTATTTATATTAGCATGTTTAAACAAAAATTTGTTAATTACTCTTTCGTTTATATTCAACATTAGATAGGAGGGTTGTATTATAAGGGCATGTTCCGCTAAAATACTGTTCACATGAGAAAAAAAGAATTTGAACTGAATTTTTTTTTCCCATCTGAACAGTATTTTTCTATTCAAAACCCATGCCCAAGCCCAATCTCTCGTGTTGGCCGAACAGGCCCTAATATTTAACTCCAATTTCATGATAAATTAAGTTTTGAGAGAATGTAAGAAGAATGATTTTATAATTCTATAACTTAATTACGTTATAATCTTTCAGGCACTATCCCCTCTTAGTCTCTTCATAGCTGAGTCCGTGTATATTAGTTTGTAACTTTGTATATACAAATTTATAAATTTTATAGTTGCAAGATATCTTGTAAAAAAATATATTGTTATATGATGTCTAAATGTATAACTAAATTGCCTATATGCAATTTGTAACAATCAATGTAGCGTTAAAACATCTTAAAGTCTGCAAACTGATAATAAAATGAAATTATTGTTTACAAATTAGAGACATCAAAACAAAAAACGAGAAAGAAAGTTCATCTTTAAAACTAAGAAAATTTATCCTTTAATAAACTCAAAATAAATTTAGAAAGGTGAAAAGAGTTAAAAAAAAAATGTACGGACTTCATAAATTGAGTAATTTGGGAGGATTTCAGTAAGAAATGACACTTCTCAGTGGTCTTCATGAATTTCTGCAAGAAAATATTTAAAATTTTCGAGCATCTTTTCCCAACGATGATTGGAATCTCTCGTCGTTATAGGCCTCCAAACGGAAATAAATTATTTGAAGAGAAGACTACTGTCAACTAATTTTAAGATAATATTCCATCTCAACTTAAAAAATTTAATTTTCAAATTTACCCTGCACACATCAAATCACCGTCTTATATGATGTAATAAATTACGAACATTTAATTTCCTCCATCGTATTCCTCTACATGGTTACTAATAATTATTTATTATTATAAGAATGAACAAAAGGGACTTTTTCACGTCTACTAGAATTGATTAACCATATAGAAGCGTATGGTGATGACTGTATATATGAATTAATAAACAAAACGAACAACCAATATCTTGTGAACCAAATGAAAGATAATTAATAAAAATATTTCTAATCAAAACTATAATGGCATTAGTTTGCAAATATATATAGCCGGAGTGCACGTTTATTTAGAACAATAATAATAATGGAGGAGAACTAGGGTGCTCTTAAGTTCACCAAGTTTCTTTGTGAACTTAACTCTAAAACCTATCGGATTGGTTTCAAACGACGAATTCAAACTATTAAAATCGTTCTATCTTACGAGTGATGTGTCTACATGCGAAAATTTTAAAATTTTAAATTAATTTTGTATAGAATCAAGTGGTCAAAAAATGTCCAAAAAATGAATGCATTAAAATTAATATAATCTACTTGTCATGTTGTAAACTCTTCATTATTAATATCATACTACTTGTCAGTCTCTAACAAGGTTTCAAAAAAAAAAATTAATATAATATAAACCTTCTAATTTTGACCACTTGACTTTATACTAAATTATACAACAACAACAATTAAGCATTTATTTCAAAACAAGTTGAGAATCGGTTGAAATAACAATGTTACAGAAATTAGTGTGTGAATTTCTTCTCTTCACACAGCGAAATTTGTGCATTAACTCTTATCATTTTGAGAATTTTTTATCAACTCTAATTTTCAAGTTCCATCAATCAAAATCATCAGCTTTAATTGAACGATTGTAAATGATGTAGTTCAAAATTAGACATGGTAACCTCACAATTGATATAATTTATTTAGCATTTTTTACTTATTGGCCCCTGTAAAATCTATGTTTTATCAAAATCTATCATATTCTAACTTTTTAGATGTATACATAATTTAAAATTTAAAATGAACTTGAATAAATTATTGAAAAGCTTGTCTCGTCTTTACGGAAATAAATATGTTGTTATTCAAAAGAAAATAATAGGAACTGTTATTCCAGTTTTAACCGTTCAATTTTTTTTATGCATGAATCTTAACGAAGATCAATAATTGAGATCGGAATAACATGTTCTTGTTCTTTTGGAACAACAACAGATTTATTTTCCATCTTTACGGACAAAAAAGGGTCAATTTTGAATAGATTTTAAGACAATATCATTTTTTTTATATTTTTGTATCCATCAACCAAAATATATATAAAAAAAAGTTTCTATAACAAATGGAAACTATTCGACTTTTTCTCCAACACAATTTTTTATTTTTGGGATCCGAATAAACTTTTAGAAAACTTTTAGAAAAACAAATTTATCAAATATGCATACGTTAGTACTTAGTACTATCAATAATCCAACGAAAATTATCGAAAAAGAAAAATCGCCAACATGATTACATGATGATGAAGTAAGAAAGAGAGTAATTACGAAAAGTTCCAGTGGTAAGTTCAAAAGATTAATCACCGAGTTTTTTTTTTCACTTGAGTTGCACATGGAAACACCTAAAGGTAAAAAGAAAGACAAAATAGAGGGTTAATTTTTAATTTCAAGTTTTTTACCTTTCGCTTTTAGAAAACTTGGGGTGTCCCGTATATTTTATGTATTGATGAAATTACAATGATAAACTATTCAATTTGCAGTTAGGCGCCATTATATTTTCGTGAATAAATTGATAAATAATGCAATAAGCAACAAAAGAGGAGCGGGCCAGGTCAGGTGGGCCCAACAAGGTTCTTTGCACCACATGCACTCGTGCCTATTCTATCTTTTCATCCAACCCGGGTAAATTAAATGTTCCCCTAATAATATACTAAGTGCAAGAATATTATCCCAAAAATACACACGGATTTAAAATAATAAAGGTTCAATGTGGTCCATGGCGTGTACTAGACTGTGCAGAAAGAGAAAGAGAGCTGTACTATATACAGCAGTGACTCGCTAGATGGGCAGTAGCATATTGCGTGCCACACAAATTTACCTTTGTAAATGCCTAAAATAATCTAACATGTGGTACTTTTCTATGTAAATATGTAATTGGTATGTTATTAGTTAAACTACAGTTGTCCTTTTTGTTCCCTTGTATTGTGCTTTGCTGGCTAATATACATCTCCATGAATTCACTGCTCTTGATTTCACACCCCCCCCCCCCCCCCCCCCCTCCTATTACCACTCACCAGTGAAGTGGAGTGCCCACCTTTCTTTGCACCCACCTAGAGAGAGAAACAGGGAGAGAGAGAGAGAGAGGAGATCCAAATTTTTCGAAGAAAGCAACAACGCAACTACCAGAAAGAACCAACCATATCATAGCAGCTAGCAATGACATCTCTTCCTCTCCTAACATAACCCCTACTCTCCTCTCTTAACACCCCAAATCCAAACATATTTTTCGCCATTTCTCTCAAAGGATAATAGTAATAGGTACCTCCCCTTCTCCCTCTCAAACCCAAAAAAAGAATAAGCTAAAAAGAGAGAGAGAGAACTAAAATAGAAAAAAAATGTTTAGAGATCCATGGGGAGGTCCTATGGAGATATCCAATGCCGACTCGGCCACTGACGATGACCGGAGCCGCAATTTGAACGAATTGGATCGATCGGCATTGCTGAGGCAACAGTTAGATGAGACCCAACAGAGCTGGTTACTGGCAGGGCCCGGCGATGTCGGCAAGAAGAAGAAAAAGCAGGTTGATCTCGGGTGTATGCTCGTCAGCCGAAAGCTCTTCATGTGGACTGTTGGTACCATTCTAGGTGTCGGAGTGCTCGTCGGGCTTATAATGCTTATAGTTAAAACGATACCGCATCACCACAAACCGCCGCCGCCGCAAGATCAGTACACACAAGCACTGCATAAGGCACTTATGTTCTTCAATGCACAGAGATGTAAGTGTTGTGTAATTTTATATATATTTTTTATTGAAGTGGTTGACTGACAGATTTTAGTTCACGTGGTTTATTTTATTCGGATCGTTTTGAATTTTTGTTTTTTCGATTCCTTTTTTTCCTCAGTACTGTGGTTAAATTAGTCAAAGCAGAGTAACCAATCTTTCCCAAAAGAACAAAAAAAAACAACAACAGAAAACATCTTATTTTTAACCTCATCGTAAGCTCATTACTTTTGTGGTTTAAAAACAGAGATCTGTGTGGTGTAATTACTAATTGACCGACTTAAGGAGTAGTATATTCATGAGATTTTCTCCCAGATCTAATCGGATTGAATGCTTAGTATTATGTGTGGATCTGTGAGACAGAGAGGAAGAGAAAGGAGAAACAAACAGTAATATCAGATCTAACAAAAAGAAATCTACAACTACTACAATTTAAATAGACTAGATAAAAACTATATTTCTATTTATTAAACAAATCAATTGCAATGTTAATTCTGATTTTTTAATCACAAAAAAAAATTACTTCATATTTCCATTAATGACCAGTGATCAACAAATAGTATAAACTCTTCCAGCATTGAAATTCACACTGTTATTTCTCTTATTCTCAACCTCTTGTAACATCTAACAGCTGGGCCTATTCCAAAGCACAACAATGTGAGCTGGAGGGGTAATTCAGGCATGAAAGATGGCTTCTCTGACAGCTCAATTAAAAGAAATCTTGTTGGGGGGTACTATGATGCCGGGGATGCGATCAAGTTCAATTTTCCCATGTCATTTGCCATGACCATGCTCAGTTGGAGTGTGATCGAGTACAAAGCAAAATATGAGGCTGCCGGCGAATTGGATCACATAAAGGAGATCATCAAATGGGGCACTGATTATCTCTTGAAGACCTTCAACTCTTCGGCTGATACCATCGATCGCATTGCCGCTCAGGTACGTTGTATTTCAGACCTGGATATAAAGTGATCTAGATCTGAGGGTAATAATTTTAAATTAATAAGGTGAATGTCAAGAAGGAAAAAGATAATATATACAAAATGGTAATTAAATAATTTACAATTTTTTTATAACCTTAAAATTGACTCCCTGAAGAAATAACCTTTGAGATGAACATTTTTGAAATAGGTGGGAGCAGGAGATACTTCAAAAGGCCCGGGCCCCAATGATCACTACTGCTGGGTCCGACCCGAAGACATCGATTACACAAGACCTGTTTATGAGTGTCACAGTTGCTCCGATTTGGCCAGTGAAATGGCTGCTGCGCTAGCAGCTGCCTCAATTGTTTTCAAGGATTCCAAGACCTATTCTGACAAACTGGTACCGTAATCAAATAAATTTTTTTAAAAATTTAGCGAAAGCCTGATTTTAATGTTTTGTATTACTAATATTATTTTATTGTTTTAAACTGTTAACAGGTACATGGTGCAAGAACTCTGTTCAAGTTTGGTCGTGATCAGCGTGGCCGGTACAGTCCCAGCGGGTCTGACCCAGCAATCTTTTATAATTCCACCAATTACTATGATGAGTATGTTTGGGGTGGTGCGTGGCTGTATTTTGCAACTGGAAACACTTCATACTTGACTTTGGCTACAACACCTGGCATCGCGAAACATGCCGGTGCATTCTGGGGCGGGCCCGACTATGGTGTTTTCAGTTGGGATAACAAGCTCACTGGCTCTCAGGTACCTTATTATATTTTAGGATTGTGATATTACCAAATAAGATGTAATCATCTGTTCAATTGAAATTCTTCTTTTTGTTTTTCCTTCTCTGGCCAGTTGACGGTAAATTTAAGCTAACTTAGTACAAATTGAGGTGCTTAAAGCATTATATACAATTAACTAAAACTGAGCTGTAATTGCACTGCTGTGGGTAGACCAATTTGTCTAACCTATCTCTAAATCTTTATAATTCAGGTACTTCTTAGTAGGTTGCGGCTCTTCTTAAGCCCCGGTTACCCTTACGAAGAGATACTTAGAACTTTCCACAATCAAACTGGAAACATCATGTGCTCGTATCTACCCGTTTACAGATCATTCAACCATACGAAAGGTAAGCTGTCTTATTTTTGTTTAGTTAGTTAGTCACTTTCATGAATTTACTCAACAACAGTAAAAACCATGTTACATATGATTAACACCTAACACTTTTGACTTCAGTAATAAATGATACCTATACCTACCAGTACCAACGCAGAGCTTCTTTAATTTCAGCTTTTTTTTTCCTTTTCTGAGTTGCCTAATTGGATTTCTTCCTTTTATTTGATTGCATGTGGTTCTACTAAACTAAAACAAATAACGTCCTTACCTGGTAACATGTCAATGAAAAAATTGCTAATTTAATTCAAACTTCGAAAAAAAATCGCTCAGGCGGTATGATCGAGTTGAACCATGGAAGGCCGCAACCACTGCAGTACGTTGTGAATGCAGCTTTTCTTGCATCTCTTTACGCCGACTATCTCGATGCTGCTGACACACCAGGATGGTATTGTGGGCCCACTTTCTACTCCACAGACGTTCTTCGTGATTTTGCTAAGAGACAGGTATGGCTTATTCATCACCAGTTGTTATTCCAAATTATATTCATGCATATTAATTTACGCAAAATATCAACATCTTTTGAGTCAAAAAAATAAAAGAACAAAATTCATATTGAAAAAGTTTGAATTAACATCTCACTAGTCCAACTTATATTTTCTCCAAATCAACATTACTTATCTAGTTATCTTCTTTTCAACAGGTTGATTATATATTGGGTGACAACCCGCGAAAAATGAGCTATGTGGTTGGCTATGGATCAAAGTACCCCAAGCATGTGCACCACAGAGGCGCATCAATCCCTAAAAATGGCGTCAAATACAGTTGCAAAGGAGGGTGGAAATGGAGAGACACCAAAAAACCAAATCCTAACACAATTGTTGGTGCCATGGTTGCGGGACCAGACAGACATGATGGATTCAAGGATGTGCGCACGAATTACAACTACACTGAACCAACACTAGCCGGCAATGCTGGTTTGGTTGCAGCATTGATATCTTTGTCAGGGGTAAAAACGGGAATTGACAAGAACACACTATTTTCGGCCGTACCACCTATGTTCCCGACACCACCACCCCCGCCAGCTGCATGGAAGCCGTGATAGTTGGATGTTTGGGTCTTCTTTTTTCTTTTCCTTTTTTTGTTTTTAATCAATTATAGATTGGATAGTGTGCTATGTAAGAACAAGAGGTGAGTTATTCTTTTACATGGACTTTTGAATTTGAGTATGTTCTGGTTCTTTAATTTTTGTAAAAGAAACATTATTTGATAAATCATAATATAGATCCTTTTCTCTTGTATATTTATATTTCTTTTATTCAACAGTTATTTAAAAATATTAGTCTTTCAGAATACCAAGTGTTCTAATTAAATTCCATGCAATTAGGAAGAGAGCCCAAAGATTTCAATTTTTGTTTCTAGATATAATGACATGGCTTCCCCAATTTGACATATTAAGCCCTCAAATGTGCAATAAAACAGAAATGACCCTCAATTTAGCTCAAATTGGATATCATTTTTATGTAGTTAACCAAAGCCAACTAAAAGAAAAAATGGAGCTAACATAAACAAAGTTTGTTCAAATTTGGATTAATATCAGACCAGCCAATACAAATGTGTGCCTGAATTGTAATCCCTTGTTTAGACAACTGAAGAGGTAAAATTGTCCTATTTCCAAATGTTCCTACAAACTCTTTTATCAGTATGGGCTGTTAATTGGGCCTCAATTAAGGATAGTAGCCTATTAAAAAAATGTAACCCTTTAAAAGGCTATTTCTCAGTTGTTTCACAAAAAGGAACAAAAAATCATGAATTTCTAAACGGTGGCTCGAGAAAAAAAAAATTAACTATTAAGCAACGCATTTCAAAAGGTATTGGTCAAGTGATTTGCAAACTGGAATGAACTGAATATATAAGCCTGCTAATAACCCAGTTTTATCTCTTTTGCTTGTTGATAATGCTCACAAATTTAGTGGCATGCATTTTTTGTCACAAGTGAGTTTGCAAAACTGAATGAAATGAATTCACAGTTAGCTTTGATATGAATACCATGTATTTAATAACCCTCAGTATCTATCACTTGCGTATTTTATTGGCATCAATTTTTGGCGCGTGATACATGTTCAAAAATTGCTCTCTTTGTTATATATTATTGGAGTACGTTTTAACAAAATTGGTGGAGCATGCAAGCATCATATTATGGTTGAACAGAGTAAACATGTCGAGAACTCTTATGAGGTGTACTTATTTTTTCTTCCTTTGCCAGTACTGATCATCTTTTGATTTATTTTTTATTTTCTTCTCCTTTCGTTGTATTTTGAAACAGTGAGATAAGAATTTTATTAGGAAAACTTGAGATTAGATTTATGATGTCATAGATGATAAATTTAAGTGAAAAAAATAAGGGAGAATTTCATATATCTACTCAAAAACTATGCAATTACGTATTTACCATTCAAAATTCTATAATTACGTATCTACCATCATAAATCCTAATAACTCACATATTTACCCAATATAATTCAAATATATATCAAATATATCCA
>CAXKVW010000164.1:0-41415 GCA_964058825.1 Carex arenaria
CTCCTGTTCCGAATGGCGGCTGAGCGCGGTGGAGGGGAGTCGTAGAGGAGGGTTTGATGGTGCTGGTGCTTGTCGGAGGAGGAGGGGTTGCGAAGAATGCGAAGGCGGACGAGGGGAATCATGCCCGGAAAATGCTTCTTGTGCCTCTTGCGACGGATGAGGGTCGGGTCGGCGGAGGGTGCGGGAGGAGGCAGCGGAGGGGCGGAGGCGGAGATGGACGGGCGAGGGTATTTTAGTCATTAATTATTTGGAGTGGTATTTTGACAAATTAATGAAGTTTGGACTGGCATTTTGACAATTTCAAAGTTTGGAGTGGCATTTTCATAATTTGAAGGTTTTGGAGTGGCATTTTCACAATTTTCTCTTAATAAAATGTGCAATGGAAATTTAAGATATAGCAGGAAAAAATATGTAAAATTTATCAATCTGTTAAGCTGGTAACGAGCCAGTTCAGCTTGCTCAGGCAATCCACGAATTAGTCTTGAGCTAACCTACAAGTCAAACTCACTTGCTCAGCTTGATTCACAGACAAGCCGATTACGAGTGAGGCCTAACTCGTTCTTTAGCAACTCGTTGTCACCCCAAGCCATGCGGTAATTAGACGGCTAGGTCCTTGGCAAATAGAAAAATATAAGTTGAAATCTATATTGTCTAAGGGGTTTGAAGTAGACTATTAGAGGATAAAAATAAATTTTAAAATCTAAACACACCTTCCATGTAATCAATTTTACTAGTTATAGTAAGAGGTTTATTTAATATGCAATTGATTTCCTAAATTAACAAATATATCATTTTTGAACTTTATTCATATTAATTGGGCACATTCAGTGTTAAATTCATGCTACTGGTACCTCAAATATAGTACTGTTTTTACATGCTAACTCAAAATATCAAAATATACCTTTTTATCACTACTCAAGTTGATTAAAAGTAAAACCACTATATAAAGCTAAAAAAGAAGAAGATGACTAGGTAGTTCTGAAGTAGTACACCTTTTCCCTTGGGTATGACTTGGCCATTAAGCATTATTTAAAAGGTTATGTATGACTTTGCCATTAAGCATTATTTAAAAGGTTATGTATGACTTTGCCATTAAGCATTATTTAAAAGGATATTCAATTCGACCAATATTTGCATTGGTTTTTTTTTTTTTTTTTGACAAAAATATTTGCATTGGTTGATCGTCATCATATTACTCAAAAAAAAGATTTTGTCAAAGGTGGCCTTGCCATTGTTTTTAAGTAACAAATTTGAAATATCTAATTTTACAATTTTTATTATGATGATAATTAAGCATAAATCAGGAGCGAAGCCGAATGGTCATGTTTGGTTGTAGAGTAAAATTAATGATGATTAAATTGCTTACTTCATGTTATTCCTCATATTTTACATTTTGTTTAGTAGTGGAGGTTATAGCTTAAATTAATTTACTTGAATGATTAAGATGTTAGAAAATATATATTTGCTTATGACAATAGGTCATACAAGTAGAAGTTAATCCATCTAGAGAGATGGAGTAAGTTACGACAGATTAACTCCCTTCTTACTCCATTTTACGTCTATTCTGCTTTTCGTTTGACTACTTAAGTGCGTAGTAAGTTTACTCCATCTCTTACTCCAGAATCAAACATGACCAATTAGATTAAGAAGATGTATTGTCCCGCTAGTAAAAAAAAAATTGAAAATGCCTTTTGTCCTTTTTTTTTTGGTTAAGTAAGATTATATTTTTGTGCGTGCGATCGAAAATATTTATAAAATTATGTTTCATTTAATCCACTATGTCCGTTATGTTTCCGGCTTTGCATAAAATAATTTAGTTGGCTCATCAATTATGTAACTTTTGAAGTATTAAATAAATTTGCAAACGACTTTTGTATAATTATTGTTGCAGTGGACGAGAGAGAGGAGAGTGGAGATCACTCAATATCGAATTTCAAGTTCTTAAATCATTTTTTTTTTAGTAAAGTTGGAGGTTAAGCCACCCCACTATTTAATACATTTGTTATTATAATAAAGAATTTTTCCTATCTAGATTTCGAATCTATGATATCTCACATAAAGACCATGTACCTTAGCCACTAGACCAAAAGTTAGTTTTTAAGTTCGTAAATCATTTCCAATATCGAATTTGAAGTTCGAATTTGCTCGATTTGCCACTGTCCAAGTAGTATTAGAAAATGAGCATGAAATTTAGATGGCATGGACGGATCCAATGATTTGTTTATGTGCCCAGCTTATTATGTAGGCTTTCTCAAAAGGCCAACTAGATAAAAGTATCAAAGTTTACAGTTTAACCATTTCAGATAATTAGCTTTAATACAACACTAGTTCTTTTTAACATATAATTATGAAAAATACCGTGTGGCTGTGCATTTTTTAAAGTATCAAACGAGTTGTTTAAAGCAAAAATAATATTATTATTATAAACACTTAGTTTTTTAAAACATATTCTAATTTCTATTTATAATTTTCAAGGCACGTTATGTCATGCAAAATTGTAAATATATAAGTATTGGATAGTGCAAAGAAATATTAGAAAATTGCTAAGTATTTGTATAAAATATTTTTTTATTAAAATAATTAATTTAAAATTAAAAAATAATAATAATGGATAATTTCTTTTCGTTATTATACGATAAAAATAATTACCTAACTGTTAGAAGGCAATTAATTTCTATTTACATGCATAACATTTTTTAAAAGAAATAAATACGACGATGTGGACATTTGAAAGCTCAACTCAATAAATATTATTTTTAATTGGTCAATTTAACCAATTAAAATTTCTGGTAATTTCAGAATAAATATCTCACTGCTCATTCAAATTATCGGTAAAGAAGAATTAAATCATTAGTTCAATTTCATTGAGGACAAATACTATAAAAAATAAGAGGACCAAACAATTTCTTATCTTGTGATGAAAAATAGACAAGAAAAAAGAGGAGTGAAAAAAAAAGGTTAGAGAGGGTTCCCTTTTTTTTTTTTTTTTTTTTTTTTGCAAAATTTCACGCTACTATCTCTCCAGTAATTCGGTTCATTTGAGTGATTAAAATAAAAAATCAATTTTGTCTCGGATAATTGATAAAAAAGAAAAAGTTAGAATAAAGCTACCGCGACATGCAGGTCAGTCCTTTTCCAAAAAAGCTCTCGTCTCTCAACCCAACGCAACCTTTCATCTCCACTCATCTTACTTAATGCGTTAAAGTAGGAATTTACTTTTTTTTTTCATTCAACTGTTGATCTACGTCGATATTGCATATGAAAAAATTTAAAAAGTTGGACGAGGTACTTTCTGCTTCTTCCAAAAGTAAAGAAAAGCAGGAGAATCTCTTCCATCTTAAGATTCGTATGTTATAAATCCCCACTCAACTCTGCACCGTTTCTTTCGAACATTACATGACAGTATTCTTTCACTAATACCTCATTTATGCTAGCTAGACCCAAAATTTTCTTCACACAAAAACGTGTAACAAAAAACATGGCGGGCAATGCTCTTGTTTCGTCCTACAATGACAACATCCGCCCCCTTCTTGATGCTGTAGACCGACTGCGTCTCCTTAAAGTGACTGACGAGGGTATCCAGCTCCCTACAATAGTGGTAGTCGGTGATCAGTCAAGCGGCAAGTCGAGTGTGCTGGAATCTCTGGCCGGCATCAGCCTGCCACGTGGCCAGGGCATTTGCACACGGGTGCCTCTGGTCATGCGTCTACAAGGTGATCCTGATGCCATTGAGCCGTTGCTCCATCTCGAGTATCACAACAAAACTGTGCCAACAACTGAGGCTAGAATCACTGAGGCTATTAACGAGGCAACCATTGAGATTGCCGGTGAGGCCAAGGGAATCTCTGATGCCGCTATTACCCTTGTTGTCAAGAAGAAAGGTGTTCCTGATTTGACCCTGGTGGATCTCCCGGGGATTACCCGTGTTCCGGTTCATGGTCAGCCCGAAGACATCTACGAACAGATTTCTAACATAATCATGGGATATATTGCTCCAAAAGAAAGCATTATATTGAATGTGTTGTCAGCAACGGTGGACTTCCCCACATGCGAATCAATCAGAATGTCTCAAAAGGTTGACCCGCATGGGGAGCGAACCCTAGCAGTGGTCACCAAGTCTGACAAGGCTCCCGAGGGATTACTTGAGAAGGTCACTGTGGATGATGTCCGCATTGGCCTTGGCTATGTTTGCGTCCGAAATCGGGTGGGAGAGGAGACATATGAGCAGGCTCGGACTGAAGAGAAGCGTCTATTTGACTCGCATCCTTTGCTGTCGCAAATTGACAAGTCAATGACCGGTATTCCGGTTCTTGCCCACAGGCTCACTCAAATTCAGGCTTCGATAATAGCGAAATGTTTGCCAGATATAGTTAAGAAGATTGATGAGAAGCTTAACAGATACGTGTCTGACCTAGATGGCATGCCTCAGAAGTTGTCGACTGTCGCCGATGCTCTTAAGACAATCTTGCACATCTTTAAAGTGCTGAGAGAATCTTTAGAGAAGTCACTCATAAAAGGGGAGTATGATGAGTTTCCTGATGAGAAAAGCCTCCATGGAGCGGCTCGTATTTACGAGATGATTTCGAGCTACTCTAGTGAACTCCCTTCCAACTGCCCGACTACTGAAGATCTGTTTCTAATGGAGGAAGTACATGTTTTGGGAGAGGCCAAGGGAACATGGCTTCCCAACTTCCTGCCTAGGTCGGCTTTCCGTATCCTTCTGAAAAGGAAGGTCGATTCCATCTCCAACAAACCACATGAATTGATCAATGCTGTCTGGGAATACATTGAGAAACTGACAATCCAGACAATGTCGCGGCATCTTCAGAACTACCCTCAAATTCAGCCCGCAAGCCAAAGAGTGGTGCACAATCTCATTACTATGTTGAGAGCCAAATCGTGCGAGTTTGTGAAGAACATGATTGAGATGGAGTTGTGCGCTGATTACACGTCGAACCCGGACTACATGAAAAGGTGGTCTGAGTTTATGGCAGAACAAACTAACTTCATGGAGGCGATAGAAGTCCACTCGAAGAAAACTAAGATATCTCTGAAAGCCTTTGGAGAGGTTGAGGTTGAACATCTTAGGCTACATGTTGACGTGGCTGAGCAAGCATTTGATGTAAGGATGAGGCTTACGGCTTATTGGAAGTCGATTGTGCTGAGGTTGGTTGATAATGTGGCGCTGCATATCTTGCACAGCATCAAGAACATGGTGGAGCGTGAACTGGAGGATGAGCTGATTAATGAGCTGGTGGGGCCAAAAATGGCTGGAGTAGAGAGGATGCTGGAAGAGTCGCCCGCAATTGCCATAAAGCGGGATCGGCTCATGAAGAGTGTAGAACTACTGAGGCAGTCCAAGGAAATTGTGGCCGATGTCATGGATCGTATTGTTGTGGAAGGAGAGAAATGATTTGTGTTTGTTTTCTGTGAATTCAGTGGGTTTTCAATATGATCATATATATTTTGTTTAGTGAGTTAATTACTCTATGGTTGTTATGTGAGGTGGGTTGGGGTGTGGTCTTTTGTAATGGGCTAGTAGATGCTTGGGTACGAGGGTATGGTGGTGCTTTCCAGTTATTCAATAACTTGTTATCTTTGCTTTATCTAGGTTATTGCTCAGTGAACTTTCCATGATTTTAACTTAGTACCTCCTGCTTTTCTTTTCTGGTATTTTGATAAACTCTTTCTTCTTAAAGTTATGATATCATTATTAAAAATCCACTTACCAAATAATTATTACATTTCAGTAATCAGTTTCCTGCTTTGCAGTTTTCTCTTCCTAGACGCCAAGTGGAATTCTGATTTTGCTCTTCTTAACTTTAGAAGTCTGTAACACTACGCAAAATATGTATATGTAATTGATAATTGAAAATAAAATACGATTTGATTGAAGGTGTTATGTAATTGATAATTGAAAATAAAATACGATTTGATTGAAGGTGTTATTTAGTGAGTATCATTTAAAGAACAAATACTATCTTACTGAATTAATTAGTCAAGATGATCAAGTTACATTGAAACTGTCAAAATGATTATTTAAAATTCTATTTGTTGAGATTAATTCAAAATTTCTAAAAATACTGAGAAGTGAATGGCCGAACATTTAACATAGGAATCTGATTAATTACCAATCAAGCATATATAAACTTCCTATTATCATCTTGGACTGATTTGCAAAATATGAAAATTTAAGGGTTAACTATATAAAAGAACAAATTTAAATAAATGAAAAATGAAACACCTCCGTGGCTCTATGGCCACGTGGTAAGCACTGGTGCTTCACCCTTGGTTTCCTAATTGGTCTCTTTTTCTCTTGCGTGAAGAAAGAAAGAAAATAAGAAATAAACAAAAGAGGAAAACACAAAGAAAAAGACATGAAAGGAAAGAAAAAGAAAAACAGAGAGGCTTAATCTCTCTCTTTGTGTGTTCATGACTGCTAGAGAAAAGTATCATGAGAAAGGCTAGAGAAAAGTATCATGAGAAAGGTTCTAAGTCCAAAATCCAATTCTAATGTAGGCATAATTATAAAAGGGATTGATGAGATGGACTCAAGAAGAATATATGGCTAGTGATCTCACATGTGGCCCTACGATATCAGGTGCGAGGTTATTGGATTAGTCTGAGGTTCATAATTAGGAATTAAATCCTAACTCGCTATGCATTTTGAATATTTGATTGATTGTATTGATTGAACTGTTGCATCATATGCATAGCCCAATATAATTGAAACTGAATTACAGGTAAGTCTGTTGACTGTCATGTTGATATTGTTATCGATTGATTGATTCTTATTTGAAATGATTGATTGAGACCACAGTGACTGAATTGATTGAATATTAAATACTGAAATCCTTGAACCTCCATATAGTGGAGAAAAATGATTAATATATCGTAAAGTCTAGCTAGCTACTAGACTTTACTCCATGACCCTTATGCGCATATGGTGAATGGCCCCAACTGAACCCAGTACCGGTTGGGTAGGAGATATTGAATAAATATAAATTATGACTGTAAGACTAATGAACTGTGGTAACTGTCTTATCAATGATTTTCTTTCCGATAATGACAGTACTGTGATATTGATTTCGTATTGTTCCTGCTAACCGATTGTCAAGATAGTTAGAACTGTTTTATCATCGATTTTCTTTCTGATGCTGACGGCATTGAGATATTGATTCTATATTGTTTCCATTACCAAATTGTCAGGATAGATAGAACAGTATAAGCCCTAACACAACAAATACTTATTATGGTATCTGTCAGTGTTACCAGACTAGAAATTATAAAGGTAAGAAACCAAATGTTACCAGACTTTATGGTTTAAAAGATTTAGACCCAAACCATTTATTCTGATCAGATTCATTGAATTTTGATTTATCTATGGAATTATTGTTGTTCGATTGGATACTAATATTGAGCATTTGCATTCGTCATTTTAAAATGAATTGTTAATTTCTCGTGCGGTGATTTCATTCTGAATATGGATTTCCTTCGAATCCAATAATCTGAGTGGCAATCAGCACTGAGAAATAATTTATTATTTCTCACTCGTTTCCCCTTGTGGGTTACAGGTTTATTTGACGAAGATTGAGAAACGCTTTTGGGATTGTAATTGACAGCAGGGCCACCTAAAGGATTGAGATTTGGAATTATTTTATCTGACATGGTGCAGAAAATTTATCTAGCATCATCCACTATAAATGGTCAGATAATTATTGTAAATCAAATTGGAATGGGGTAAAAATAATGGATGCTATTGGCAATGCATAAAAAGATCCATGCCTTGTGTTACGTGAATTGTTATGGAAAAATAGACACGGTAGGTCCATCGCACCTCCGGATCGGGGGTGTGACAAAGTTGGTATCAGAGCATGGTTATGCAGTGCCAATAATCCATTAGCTGTCGAGTGAACGTCAGTGAGATCGTATTAAATTATTAGTATTGTTACGAACTCCATTTCTGGTCTATTAACGTTATCTTTTAAAATGAATTGATATAGAAAGTGTACTGGAGACTGTAAGGATTTATTGATAGTAAATAATGCAATGATAGTTACATACGATAAACGTTAACTATTACAAATATGATACTATTGTTAATGAATTAGTGAAATGATATGAAAGTGTAACACTGACGATTGATTATAAGAATGAATGATATAGGTACGTTTATATTAAAATATATTATAGACTAGATCGTATCATAATGGTTCACCTTATTAATTATAAATTATAAAGAATCGATAGGTTAGTGTATACATATGAAATAATTGATTGTGAAGGTATATTGAATATACAAGTACACTCGAATGGTTAAACTGAACATTGTATATATTGTGAGTGATTTTTCAAGGGTTAAATTGAATTTTCAAAGTAATCACTTTGACACAGACTTCTGATCTCTGAATCTATCTCAGATTTTCGTTTGATTCCTTCTGAAATTGTATTCTTAGTTCCTGACTGTGGTATTGGTTCTAAACACTGATATCAGTATTGGTATTGTTCTTGTTTATCTGAAATGGATTGTAATCTGTTTAGGATCAAATTATAAAAGTTAAAAGTCTAGTGTGGTACTTTATATAAGGTTCTCTGATTAGATCTTATCGGGACAACCAAATTGAAATTTTTATTTTAAAAGATTGAGATAGAGAATAATAATCAAAGTTAATTGAAATGGGAAATTTGCAAGAAAATAATGTTGCTAATCTCTGGGCATAAATACTGATCATGTTGACCTCCATACAGTGGAGAAAGGGATAAATAGTGATAAAAAAAAGTGAATATTGTTTATTCTTACATAATAATGTTACAGTATAAATATGGTATTAGTAGTGACAAACAAATGAAAAGAAATTATTCGAGCATATTAAATTATGTAAATGTTTACTATTTACATTTGAATTGATGTAATCGAAAATGGGAAAATTTTAATATGATGAAAAAAAAAGTACAAATAATCTTTAAAATTATATTGCATATGTATGGATTTTCCTTTTGATTGGATTGATTTTTCATAATTTATTGGTTGAAAGGGCTTTGGCGTTCGCCATTGGTACCAGTTGCATACTAATTAATAATTATACATGCATATAAAATAAACAGGTGATGCTAATATGCGGACCAAAAATTTACTTACGGAAATTGTAACTGTTATGTGAACAGTTGAATTTAAAAAGGAATTATTAAAATTATTTGTAGTGATATGTACGCAAATAATAATTATAATAAGTTTGAATATCATTGTAATAATTTTATTAGGTTTGTGGGTCTGAGATTTCAGGTATTGACTACAATGCTAAGTGATGCATGGATTCATTATTGTATATTAGGATGTATAACTGAAATTTTAATAGGACTTTGATAATTATTTCAAGAAGCATAATGGGTTAATACCTGATCGAGTTATTATGGTACTAAATATTACTTATCATATTAGTAATTTATGTTTTAATAAATGCTTAATGTTGCATACTGGTTTAAAGAAATATGAATTATGGAAATACTACAAGCAAATTTAGAAGAAAAAAAATATATATATTTGTATTCTTGTTAGTATTGACTGTGTACTAATTGATACTTATGTATATAAATACGACCAGTGAATATATATGTATATAGGAATACAACAAGTGATATTGATATTCAATAGGAAAATGTACCTATAATTTTTTTTAAAAGTGCCGTGAATAATTAGATTGAATTAGGGATCATTAAATTTAATTGTATTATTGTTTAAGCCAATAATATTTATAATAATTGAATTTTATAATGACCATTTATGCTGGCTAGTGGGTGTGCATTGTTAGGGGTTTGATCGATATTTATATGGATTGCTTATTGAAAATTTAGATATATTACTGAAATTTTAGAATGATTCGTGATAAGTATTTTGTTTAGGAGAATACTGGGTCAATAATTTATTAGTTATCACATGTACCAAATAATATTCATATCTATATATAAACCATCAATAAGTAATATAATATATGAATTTGAGATGCTGTGGTTTAGTTTGACCAAACCCAAATTTTTTTTTTTTGTATGGTATTAGCAGTGACAAACAAATGAAAAGCAATTATTCGAGTATATAAAATTATGTAATCGTTTAGTGTTAACACATGAATTGATGTAATCAATTAGGAATATTTTAATATTTGAGAGTAAATTGTTTCTAGTTGCAAATAGAAAGGTAATGAATAATTTTAATTTATATTGTTCTTCACATCTAAAGTTTTATTTTATTTTATTGAATATGATTTTTTTTTTTTTTGATGGGTTTATTGGTAAAAAGGGAATTCGTGCATTTCTATCGGTACATCTTGTGTACCAATCGATACTCATGTCTATATATATAAAACAAGTGATACTAATGTATGGACTGAAGATGATTATGAAAATTGTAAAGGTTTAAATAATTACTGAAATTATTTGTATTATTGCACAAGTCATGATACTCATATAATTGAATATTGTTATGGCAAATTTTGTTGGGGGATTATGAGTTTGAAATTTTAAGGTTTTGACTGAAATTCAAATTTTTATATGGATTGATTACTATTAATTAAATTGTATGATTGAAATTTTAGAATGATCCTTAATAAGTTATTTAGAGAAGTATAATTAATGATATTTGAGTTATTACGGGAAACAACATTATTTCTTATTTCTTATGGTAGCAAATAATATTTATAAATGTTTAATAATACATATTGGTACTGAGCATGAGTTATATAAATACTGAAAATAAATCATTGTCATATATATTTTTTTATATATTGAGGTTCTCTGCAAATGTCACATTTATTAATAGATCTTCGAGTGATAAATTTGAAGTTAAGAATAATTGTTTGAGAGATTTAAAAAATAATAATAATAATAATATAATGAATAAGTAATTGTGTATTTGTAAAATATGACTGATTGATAAAATGTAATAATTGTTGTCCTGATAAGTCATCTTCTTAATCGTTCTGTACGAGGTTGTAGTCTCTCTTTATAAATGTGAGACATGTTCTTCTGAAATGATTTTGTTTCTATCGTATTCTTCCAGTTCAAGTGTCACTTCTTGTACTTATTATTGTTATCTTGATACTGGTATCAGTTAATACTGATACATTCCTTCCTCCTGACATGAATCCAAGAAAATGGGTAATAAAGTAATATTACAACCTATAATGTACTTGAAATTTTTTAACAATGGAAAGACAAATATACTAATGTATTATGTGATATGTTATGATTATTGATGCTGGTTTAGTACTGGATTAACCGATATGCAACTGTACATGTAATGTGATAGATTGGAATATATTTTAATGTTATAATTGCATAAATTGTTATAAGTAAATTGATTATTTTTGACAAAGTACGGAGATTGGGACAAAACTGACTGATCATCAGTTTTGGTTACTGATCTTGTATATATTGAAAGGTATATTCTTTCTTCTTTGACTGATCACCAAAGAAGTAAGGAATAACCTTGATATTATGTTATTAACTAAAGGAATTGAAAATTTAGAGTAGAGCAACGGAAGCGTGATGATTTTCAACTAATAATTGTATTGTCTAAAATATGCATATTACACTACTACAGAATGGCGCTTCCTACACTGTGGTTGTACACGTATTTTCTCGGTTTCATGTAAAACCGTGTACGAAATAGGATTTTCGCCATGATCAATTGATATCTCTAAGAATCCCACACGGATATTTCATTGAAAAACAGTTTTCAAAAAAGCCGTTTGAAGTTTATATTTCCTACACGGATATTTAGTTAAATATCCGTGTAAGAATTGAACAGAGCTACACGGATATTTACTTAAATATCCGTGTTAGGAAATTTATTTGTACACGAATTTTTATTTAAATAGCTGTGTATATATGTCGATAGAGTTACACGGATTAGTAGCTAAATATCCGTGTAGGAAAGGTCATCTAGGGTTTCAGCTGAAATAAAAAGCTTCTCTTCCAGCGCCGTTTTGATCACTCTCTATACAGCGCCGTTTAGGAAAGATCACTCTCTCTACACGATCTAAGGAGATATAGGATTCAAAGTTTCTCCACCGTTGATTTTACTCTGAGATGGAGGATTCGAAGTCTTTCCTCCCTATTGGAGGTGGAGGAAATGACACTGAATCCTCCATCTCGGAGTAAAATCACGGAGGAAAAACTCATCTGAAATTCAAAGTTTCTCTTCCAGCGCCGTTTGTGGTTTAGGTCCTTCTGTATCAGCGTGCGCCTGCATCTGTGGGTACGTAGGAGAAAGGCTCGCGGCTTCCTAAACCCACAAGTGCAAGCGCAAATCAACCAAATCAACCAAATCAACCAAGTGAGAGAGATGTGGGCAAGATGGTTTATTTCGGAATTTTGTAAAGAACAATATGGATTTGTATAAATTAATTAGTGTAATTATCAATTTTAATTGTTATATTATGTTTTGGGGAATCTGTTGTTGGGCAAAGAAAAAATTCTGATTTATATATAATTTGATGGAAACTAGCCAAAAACAAAAAAAAAATTACCAAAAAAAAAAGGTTTTTTATTTAAATATTTTATTATATATTTTTTTGAATTTCATATTTTGTTATTATTTTTATATTTGAAGATAACTTTTAAATAAAGCATAAACTCTAAACCCTAATATTAACTGAGATTCATCACGGATTTTGAATCAGAAATCCGTGTAGAAAAGTGAATCCTACACGGATATTCAGTTAAATATCCGTGTAGAAAAGTGAATACTACACGGATATTCAGTTAAATATCCGTGTAGGATATAATTTGTACACGGATAGTTAGTAAAAATCCGTGTAGGAATGCTGTATCTGAAAATTTATCAAAGTACCCTAACTTCTCTCAATATATATGTTGATATTTTATTATATCAAGTATGATTTGAAAGTTAATATCTGTCTAGTTCAAAAATTTCAAATTATTTTTTTCAATTTCATATTTTGTTATTATTTTTATATTTAAAGATAACATTAGTTAGATTATTCAAAAATATAAATATAAACAGAAATTTAAATATAGAACCATACATCATAGAAAAAGAAAACATTAAAATAACATTAGTAAGAAACTGGTTCGGTGTTACACCATACATCACAGAAAAAAAAATAAACTAGCTAGATATCACAGAAAAAAAAAACTATCTAGATATATAACTGGAATGAAAACACAAAATATAAAACCAACAAAATACAAAACATTTCCCACTAATTGCCGCGCCTTTTTTTCTTAGGGAAGTAGTTGATTCTCTTGCCTCCATTATTGTTTACATTGTCCCAAATTCTCTTGCTTCTCCTCAAAGATAACCAAACATCCTCATCATCCATAGGACCTTCTGGACCGTAAGGCTCATCATCAGAGAACTGGTAGTGATCAGATTCATCGGGGGATGATGTTAATTCAATTACGGGGGGCGGGGCTAAATGACTCCACTCAACTATGTCTGGATGTGGATCAGAGAACTGGAAGGTTTCAGATGGACCAACGAGAGGAGGGTAACCAGCGGGAATAGGAAACGGTGGAGGAATTATGGGAGCCCAGTTGGGATCATCTTGGGGGTCTTCGTACGTAGGATTTTCTGTGGGGTTTTCAGATGATGGAGGATTTTCAGATGGAGTAGGATTTTCAGATGGAGGATTTTCAGATGGTTGATTTTACACTGTGGGCAAATTCTGGTTAACGCTAGGAGGACTCTCCATTTCGTTTTTTTTTCCTGATTTGTACGGTGTAGTGCGATTTTTCACTAAAATCAGCGGTGATTAAATAGAATTAAGGGAGAAGAGAGCGTTTGAACTCCCGCGCGACGTTTGGACTACCCTAAACCCTAAACCCTTCAGATTCGTAACGGATTTTGAGCAGAAATCCGTGTAGAAAAGTTAATCCTACACGGATAATAAGTTACATATCCGTGTAGCTATTTATCAACCTACACGGATATATAATTAAATAACCGTGTACAAATTTTATAGAGCTACACGGATATGTAACTTATTATCCGTGTAGGAAGGATAATTCTCACATGATTTTTTATTTAAATAGCCGTGTATGTATGTTGGGAGAGCAAAACGGATTTATCGCAAATTATCCGTGTAGAAAAGGTCATCTAGGGTTCAGCTGACTTAAAAACTTCTCTTCCAGTGCCGTTTTGATCACTCTCTCTCCTCTGGATTGGCTGGAATCTGATTTTTGCGCAGCAGGCATCTGAGATTGCTGATTTTAGTTGTGATTTGCTTCTCTTTTTCTTGTTAAGGTTAGTGATACTTCTCTTTTCTTTCAATAATTTTCTGTTAATTGCTTTTTATTGCTTATTTAGGGTTTAGGGTTTGATTAATGCATGCATGGTTGTAAAATAATTAGTGTATTGTTGTCCAATAACCGACCTATTAACAAGCTTGTAGGTCCATGCCCGTTCAAAATTAATCCAATAGGGATTAATTTTGGATAGTCCCCGGTTTGGGACTGCTCTTTGAATATTGTGTCTCATTTAGGATGTGAACACATGTTAGCGGGTTTAATTAGTATTTGAGAAAAATTCGACAGTATTTCTCCTTATTGCTCCTACGAGTATGTGGTATGTACACATACTTGGGGAGTTAAGGGGAAATGCTGCCGAATTTTTCTCAAATACTAATTAAATCACGCTAACATGTGTTCACATATGAGGCACAATATTCAAGGAGTGGGTTAGGATTGTAAACCGGCCCTTTGTAAGCCAAGAATTCGGTAGGTTATACATATGTCGACCATCCATCACGCCTGATTAATTGAAATCATTTTTTTTAATTTAATTTACAGATGGATCGAAGTTGGATGTATAAAATGCGGCGTGACAGTGAAGAATATTTGGTCCGAATTGAAGAGTTTCTACAATTTGCTGAGAGTTACAGAGTTTTGCAAAAGGAGGCCGACATTTTGTGTCCTTGTAGGGATTGTAAAAATTGTACATGATTTGAGGACTTGGACGAAATTAGAACTCATTTAATTTGTCGGGGATTTAAGGAGAGATATACATGTTGGTTCATGCATGGTGAGAAAATTAGAGAAAGTAGTGGTACCGATAAATTTTGTGATGAAATAAATGAGAATGCACAAATTTCTGATAATTTTGAATTTGATTGCAACAATGATTATGCGAATTTTGAAAATTTGAATAATGTTGAAGTCGAATGCTGCGACGATGATGAGATGACAATGAATATTGATGAAAACGTAGAACACGAGTTTACTGAAAACCTAGAGGACATGTTACGTGATGTGGAAGGTGAAATTGGTGGTGAAAATTATGATAAATTTCAGTATTTGTCTGATGAATCCAAAAAGCCGTTGTATCCCAGGTGTACCGCATTTACCAAACTGTCAGCTGTGTTGAAATTATTGAACTTAAAAGCAGACAGTGGTTGGAGCGATAAGAGTTTCACGTCCTTACTACAACTTTTACGAGAAATGCTCCCGAATAACAACGAGTTACCGTGTACAATATATCAGGCAAAGAAGTTGATCTGTCCAGTGGGATTGAAGATTGAACGAATACATGCATGTCCGAATGACTGTGTATTGTACCGTAAAGAGTACGAGTCCATGCATGTATGTCCTAAATGCGGCGTTTCACGCTATAAGCATAAGGGCAAGGAAACTGACGATTGTAACGATGAAGAAAAAAAGGACCGGCCTCCGGCCAAGGTGCTGTGGTATCTACCGATAATACCGAGGTTTAAACGGTTATTTGCAAATTCCAAAGATGCGAAATTATTGCACTGGCATGAAGAAGAGCGGAAAAAGGACGGAAAACTAAGACACCCGGCTGATTCTCCTCAATGGAGAAATATTGATAGACAATTCAAAGAATTTGGTTCCGACCCGAGAAACCTTAGAATTGTGGTGAGAACAGATGGAATGAGTCCCTTCGGAAGTATGAGCAGTCAGCACAGTACTTGGCCAGTTCTTTTATCCATCTACAATCTTCCTCCTTGGTTGTGCATGAAACGCAAGTACATAATGATGTCAATACTGATCCAAGGACCGAGACAACCCGGAAATGACATAGATGTATATCTCGCACCATTAATCGAGGACCTCCAAAAATTATGGAAGACTGGTGTCTGGGTATGGGATGCGTATAGCAAAGAGGTCTTCAAATTGCGAGCCATGGTATTTTGCACAGTAAATGATTTTCCCGCATACGGAAATTTGTCGGGTTACAGTACGAAAGGAGCAAAAGCGTGCCCTATCTGTGAAGAGGACACGCAGGTGCTGAGGTTGAAATATAGTAGGAAGAATGTTTTTATGGGGCATCGTAGGTTTCTCCCCGTTAATCACCCGTACCGTAGGAGAAAGAAGGCATTCAATGAGAAAAATGAGCTCGGAGTGGCACGTCATCCATTGGATGGGAAGGGTGTCTTCAAGCAGGTAAAAAACCTTGATGTTGTTTTTGGAAAATGCGCCAAAACACCACCTAAAACTATTTGGAAAAAGAAGTTCATATTTTGGGATCTACCGTACTGGGAATATCTAGAGGTGCGACACTGCCTAGATGTCATGCATGTTGAAAAAAATGTATGCGACAGTTTAATTGGCACCTTATTGAACATTCCTCGTCTGACTAAAGACGGTATTAATGCTCGAAAAGACATGGTGGAAATGGGAATACGATAGAAGCTTGCACCGCAGGATAAAGGGAAGCGCGCATACCTACCCCCAGCAATGTGCACCCTGTCGAAGGAGGATAAAAAAAGCTTTTGCAAATGCCTTCACAGTATTAAAGTCCCGTCAGGGTATTATTCGAATATTAAGAAGCTGGTGTCCATGAAGGACATGAAATTGAAAGGTATGAAATCCCACGACTGTCATGTTTTAATGACACAGATGATTCCTGTCGCAATTCGGGGAATTTTACCAAAGGCCGTTCGGCAGACAATTACGAAGCTTTATTTTTTCTTCAATGCAATTAATTCTAAGGTGATAGACCCGATCAAATTGGTGGCTTTGCAAGCGGAGGTCGTCGTTACTCTTTGCCATCTTGAGATGTATTTTCCTCCCTCTTTTTTCGATGTTATGGTTCACCTTGTTGTCCACCTCGTGAGAGAAATTAAGGTTTGTGGTCCTGTATTCCTGCGGTATATGTATCCATTCGAGAGATACATGGGTATTTTGAAAAAATACGTAAGGAACCGGCATCGGCCTGAAGGTAGCATTGTAGAAGGGTATTCAACAGAAGAGGCAGTTGAGTTTTGCACTAACTACCTGACCGGTGTGTCTCCTATCGGTGTTCCAAAATCCCGGTACGAGGGAAGACTCCAAGGAGTAGGGACAATTGGGTTGAAAGCCGTATTTGCTGACACAGATGAACTACAAAAGGCACATTTTATTGTACTACAACACATGGCAGACGTTGCTCCCTACGTGGACGAGCACATGACAATCCTTCGACAACATAACTACACGAGAAGTCAGAAGTGGTTGAATAACGAGCATAATCGTTCTTTTACAGGATGGCTTAAAGAAAGAGTGAAGGAACACCCCGAAAGGTCGCCCGTAGATGAAATTGTTAGGCTACTGGGCGAAGGACCCCAAGTTGTTGTTAGAACATTCCAAGGATACGAGATTAATGGATATACATTTTACACTAAATTACAAAGTGATAAGAGTGCGACACAAAATAGTGGGGTGATGTTGGTGGCGGCCTCCGCAGAATTCAGTAGATCCGGGGATGCCCGGGCTGTAAGGGCATCAAAGTCATATTACGGTGTTATTGAAGAAATTTGGGAGCTCATTTACAGTCCTCGCCTCAACATTCTCTTGTTTTGGTGTCAATGGGTCGAAGACCGGGGTGTGAAGGTTGATAACAAGGGGTTCACACTCGTTGATTTCAGCAAAGTCGGGTATGTCGATGATCTGTTCATACTAGCCAAGCAAGCCACACAGGTCTTTTATGCCACTGACCCGAGTGATGCTAGGTGGAGCATCGTTCTATCGGGAAAAAGAAGGATTCTAGGGGTTGAAAATGTCGTGGACGAAGAAGAGTACGACCAGTTCGACGAGATACCTCCATTTTGCACCGACGTGCCAATCGAGGTACCAATAAGTGAAGAAGAAGCGAACTACATGAGATCTGATCACAACGAAGGATTATGGGCCGATGTACAAAAAGTGAAAAAAAAAGAGAAAAAAAAAGAAAAAGAAAAAGGGCACTGTGTAATATTTTGATTATGTAATATTTTTTAATTATGATTTTTATGTAATATTTTGTAATATTTTGTAATATTTTGATTATGTAATATTTTGTAATATTATGCAGAGGATACGTGTTGAGCACTTGGGTCCGACGCCCATCGGACTCAAACTGGGTTCGATGAGCTTCATAACCGTCCGATCCACTTTAAGATATTTATTTGAAATCCGTGTATGATACGCTGTGAAATTTATATAGTAAATTTTTTATTTTATTAATTCATTTCGATTTGAACTTTGTAAATATTAATTTCTTTAGATATGAACTTTGTAAATTTCTTTTTATAATTTATGTATTCATTTTTGTTCACTATTTTACAAATGAAAATATTCATCACTGTGTTAGAAATGTTAAATATTAACAAATTTATAATTGTACAACTAATACAGAAAAATAAATAGAGAAAAACAGAAATGTAAACAAGTAAACTTTGATATATTACCGGTAAATAACTTCACAAAAGTTACCAAAAACCTCTAAACAACAGATTACAAAAAATCTGATATAATAGAACCCAAAAAAAACAGAAACTCATTCAATAAACCAAAAAAAAAAAACTCTAAACTACAAGTTCATTCTTTGCCCTACGAATGTAGGGCTTCGGTGGCGGATGGCCCCTGGGACTGCGACGTGGGCGAGTTGGTAGTGTTCGCGGCCATGGCCAACGTCTGGGATAACCTGGTGGTGGTCGTTCGTAACCGGGTGGGATTGATGGCACTACAGGAGGAGGAGGAGGTGGGGTTTCAACAGGGAGCTCAACAGGTTCTTCTTTGACTTCAGCCATTTTTTTTTTTACTAAGAAGGATATATAGCTAGGTTCAGTGAATATTTTGAGGTTATATAGGGTTTAAGGCGACTCTTCGTTTTTCTGTATTTATTTTGTAATTCACAGTGATGAATAAGCTGGCGCGCATCTCCCTCCAAAAATTTGGTCTTCACCGACGGATATATAATATAATGTCTGTGTGCAAAGGGTATTCTACACGGATATTTAGTTAAAAATCCGTGTCGCTCTTATTTTTTCTACACGGATTTTTAAGTAAATATCCGTGTAGGATACCCTTCGTACACGGACTTTTAATTAGATATCCGTGTGGAAAGTTCCCCTCTTGCTGTACTATAATGTTTTGTAAATATTTCTAAGTACCCGACTCTAGCTTCCCTCAACTTATCTGATTTTCAAAAACCTGGACTGATCCGCCGCTGCTCCTCCCTCTGAGCCGCCTCTCCCTCTACGCCGCCTCCCTCGTCGGCCTCTCTTGGTAATAAAAGCAATCTCTATTCTCTTTCTATTTCCTCCTTATTTGGGCATTTCTTATTTTGAACCACTGTTAATTGTTGATTGTTTAATTTTGTCGAGTTCTCCCTGGTGCTCGTCGGCCTTCTTTGGGATCCTCCCTTGTTGCCTTGCTGCCTCCATTGCAAAGGTATTGGTTTGGACCAAAATTAGTTCTTATTGTAAATTTGGGTTTGTACCAAAATTGTAAAATCAGACCAAAATGAGTTCTTACAGACCAAAATTGTACCAAAATGAGTTCTTTTTTGTAGAATCATGTCACATTCGGGTGAGCATTTCGGGAACCCCGAAGACGAAGAAGGGCAAGGTGTAGCCCAGTCGGAACCACAAAGAAGGACAAGAGGTCCGACGACGTGCAAAACCATGTCAGAAAAAAAGCTATTTCAAATCTCCTTCAAGAAGAACGGGTGTCCGAAGGGGGAAAACAAGGCGCATTACTCAAATTGGTGCAGCCATCTCGCGAAGAGGAAGGCCGATATCCGTTTCCCCTCTTGGAAGGCCTTCAGCAAGGAGGAAAAACAAGAATGGTGGGAGATGGTGAAGGTAATGTCACCATTTCAATATTTCTTTTGATTGCTGTACATGCATGAACTGAAAAATGACATTTGCTTTGTGTCAATCAGGCTCAATGGAACATCACAGATGATGTCGGGAAAAAACACACTCTAAAGATAATGAACGATGGGTGGAAGCAATACAAGAGCACACTCGTGACCGAATGGATGAACAAAGGGAAGAATCCGGTTGGACGCTTTGACGGGTTGACCCAGGAGATCTGGGATGGCTTCGTAGCGATTAAGCAAACCCCCGAGTTCCAGGTAACTAAATTTATAAAATTGTAACTCTGTTTTTTGTCGATTGATCCTTTTTCTGCCTTACACTAATTGATTGGCTTTGATTAATGAAGGCTGCAAGTGAAAGGGGCAGGAGCACTGTTGCCAAGAACAAGTACCCGCACCATTTAGGGTCAGGCGGGTACGAGGGTAAGTTGTCCGAATTTAAGAAGATACTGGAGGCAAACAAAGATTCCGACTCACCGGTTGTAAAGATCACCAACCCTAGGGGGACGGGTTGGTTCATGGCAAGATCTGAGATAACAGCCGACGGGAGGATTCGACTGCCTGAAGAATTACAGTCCTTGGCTCAGAAAATGGTACTTAATTCTTGTTATAACTTGCGTCATTCAAACAAAATTATAACTTCTGTTTTATTCAATTTTTTTAACAGTTGGAGGTGGAGGGGGAGGTCAATTCGGGTGCCCGTACAGTCTCCAGGCAGCATGACGCATTGTCTCAAACGCTGGAGAATCCGGAGCACCCGGGTCGGGTTAGGGGTGTGGGGGTCCGCGTGGGCTTCAAGGATGTATTCGGTGGATCAAAACCTCGACGAAAGCGTGAAAAGCAGGATGTCAAGATTGAGCGGCTCCGCCAGCAAATGCAACAGGACCATGACGCAAAGATGGTGGAGATGGAATCAAGAATCTTCGAACGCTTATCCTCTCAGTTTAGGCAGCAATCCGAGCACCCACCTCCCATTTCACCGGGATTTCGGCACAGCAGTCAAGCTTCCGGGACCTGGGGAGACGCGTTCAATAATCTAAAGGTAATACTAGTTCATTAATTAATTGCTACTTTTTTATTTGTTGTTAGGTAACATTTCCTCTTAAAATGACTACATGATAATTGCAGAGCGCTACCAAATGCAAGCTGGTTATTTGGGTCGGTGCTGTGCCCGTTACTATTGGTAAGGGCCTCGTACGTCCAACAGCGACAGATGTGGACCATGATCAGCTCGGTCCCGAGTATGCTTTCGTGGAGGTCGACTTAGTCGTGAAGCAATGGTCGCACATACCTCTTCCTGTCCCGAACGAGAGCATGCTCACTCTGGATGATGCCCGGATGTCCACTATCCCATGGCCCAAGAATCAGATCATTTTGGATCAGGTAATATCTAAACAATCAATATCTTTTGTTACATTCAAATCCACTCTTTTGAAATGCTGAAATTGATCCAAAATTTGATACAGGATGATCAGGAGAGCCATTTGTCACCAGTACACACAGAGAGAGAGCTGGACGTCGCGGCTGATGAGATCGTCGCGGCTGATGAGATCGTCGCGGCTGATGAGATTGTCGCGACTAATGCGATCGTCGCGACTGTAGCGCCAGGATCATCACACCACTCTCTGCTCACCGCACAAGAATACAGCCTTTTGCCCCGTGATTGTCGTCGTCTCCATGACAAATTGATCACGGCATCCGACAGCAAGCTGGAAATCCTGATCCCGATCCCTAAGGAGACGTTTTTGGACGAAGCATCTTCTATGATGATATCGGCCAAGGACTTCAGGGATATTTTTCATGCCTCGGGTAGTGATAAATGGCTCGATGTGTCTCACGTCACCATTTTCGCCATGTAAGTACCAAAATTTATTTATATCAGATGTGTAGCACTGAAATATATGTTCTAACTTAATATGATGATTTTTCAGGAAGCTGATCCGATCCATTGAATCTTGGCCGCTTGAACAAAAAAAGAGCTTCACTTTATTTCTGGATCCCGGCAAACTCAATGCCACGATGGTGGAATTATATCCCAAGGACACTGTCGAGTACCTGTGCCGAGTGATGCACCATTGCGCCGCGAATAACCAGAAATTCATTCTCGTGCCATACCACCAGTGGTTAGTTAATTCTAACCTTCAATTTTTAAATTATGTATTACTCATATTTTTATTTAAATAATTACAAAAATAAATTAAATGTGATTATAATTGTGTTTATATTTCTCATGCCATAGCAAACACTGGTGTTTGCTCATCATCATCCCGGCTGCAAATCGGTGCTATGCCATGGATTCCAAAAAGCTCAAAAAAATCTCACTACTAACGGCCAAAAAGGTCGTCAAACTTGTTAAAAAGTAAGGAATAATTTTCCACTTGTTTGATTTTTTTTCAATTCTAATTAAATTGTGTATCAAAATTGCTAATTACAATCACTTAATTTTGTAAGGGCTTTTAACAAATATGTTAAAGACGGAGGACTACAAACCGACTCAAAAGATGAGAAGAATAGGATGATTTGTGCGTGGTTAGATGTAAGCCCTCTGTAATTATTTTATTTCATGTCATGGGCAAACAATTATTGTCATTCTAACATATATAGGCCGATCAATATAAATTTTCAGTGCCCGCAACAGTTAATGTCATGGGAGTGCGCTTATTACACGATGTCTTACATGCTTCTATGGATCGAAACAATACAATTCAAATTTCCAAAACAGGTATGTAATTCATATTAATTTTTCGTTTTATAATATCAATATAATAAATCTTGCATCTACATTTTCTCGTTACTAATCACCAATTTGTAATTGTAGTATGAATCGACAAAGGACACTTACTCCCCCGAGCAAATCGATGATATTAGAGAGATGTGAGCAAGGTTTTTTTATACAGAATTTTGTAATGAACAATATGGATTTGTATAAATTAATTGATTAGTGTATATATAGTTTAATTAATCAGTGCAATTTAGAAATTACATTCTGGGAATCTGGTTTAAAAAAAAAAAAAAGCTGCATATTTTAATGGCTAGCAAAAGTGGAGGCTAGCCAAAAACAAAAAAAAAAAATAATAATAATAACAAAATCCTACACGGATTTTTAATTACAAATCCGTGAAGGAATGCTTATTCCTTCACGGTTTTTAAATTAAATATCCGTGAGGAATGTTGATATTCCTACACGGATATTTTATTAAAAACCGTGTAGCTCTAGTTGGATTAGTACACGGCTTATAATTAATAATCCGTAGAGGTTGTTGATAATTGGTTTATTTAATCATCATTTTCTTGACGAGAGCTACACGGATTTGTAATTAGATATCCGTGTAGGAATGTTGATATTCCTACACGTATATTTTATTAAAAAACCGTGTAGCTCTAGTTAGATTTGTACATGGCTTTTAATTAATAATCCGTGTTGGTTGTTAATAATTGCACACGGATAAATATCCGTTTGCAAAAGATGGGACATTCCTACACCCTAATATCCTACACTGCAGGAAATCCGTGTACAATCACCATATTCTGTAGTAGTGTTAATTTGGATTTCGAGGACGAAATCCTTTTTAAGGGGGTAAGAATGTAACACTACGCAAAATATGTATATGTAATTGATAATTGAAAATAAAATACGATTTGATTGAAGGTGTTATTTAGTGAGTATCATTTAAAGAACAAATACTATCTTACTGAATTAATTAGTCAAGATGATCAAGTTATATTGAAACTGTCAAAATGATTATTTAAAATTCTATTTGTTGAGATTAATTCAAAATTTCTAAAAATACTGAGAAGTGAATGGCCGAACATTTAACATAGGAATCTGATTAATTACCAATCAAGCATATATAAACTTCCTATTATCATCTTGGACTGATTTGCAAAATATGAAAATTTAAGGGTTAACTATATAAAAGAACAAATTTAAATAAATGAAAAATGAAACACCTCCGTGGCTCTATGGCCACGTGGTAAGCACTGGTGCTTCACCCTTGGTTTCCTAATTGGTCTCTTTTTCTCTTGCGTGAAGAAAGAAAGAAAATAAGAAATAAACAAAAGAGGAAAACACAAAGAAAAAGACATGAAAGGAAAGAAAAAGAAAAACAGAGAGGCTTAATCTCTCTCTTTGTGTGTTCATGACTGCTGGAGAAAAGTATCATGAGAAAGGCTAGAGAAAAGTATCATGAGAAAGGTTCTAAGTCCAAAATCCAATTCTAATGTAGGCATAATTATAAAAGGGATTGATGAGATGGACTCAAGAAGAATATATGGCTAGTGACCTCACATGTGGCCCTACGATATCAGGTGCGAGGTTATTGGATTAGTCTGAGGTTGCATTTTGAATATTTGATTGATTGTATTGATTGAACTGTTGCATCATATGCATAGCCCAATATAATTGAAACTGAATTACAGGTAAGTCTGTTGACTGTCATGTTGATATTGTTATCGATTGATTGATTCTTATTTGAAATGATTGATTGAGACCACAGTGACTGAATTGATTGAATATTAAATACTGAAATCCTTGAACCTCCATATAGTGGAGAAAAATGATTAATATATCGTAAAGTCTAGCTAGCTACTAGACTTTACTCCAGGACCCTTATGTGCATATGGTGAATGGCCCCAACTGAACCCAGTATCGGTTGGGTAGGGGATATTGAATAAATATAAATTATGACTGTAAGACTAATGAACTGTGGTAACTGTCTTATCAATGATTTTCTTTCCGATAATGACAGTACTGTGATATTGATTTCGTATTGTTCCTGCTAACCGATTGTCAAGATAGTTAGAACTGTTTTATCATCGATTTTCTTTCTGATGCTGACGGCATTGAGATATTGATTCTATATTGTTTCCATTACCAAATTGTCAGGATAGATAGAACAGTATAAGTCCTAACACAACAAATACTTATTATGGTATCGGTCAGTGTTACCAGACTAGAAATTTAAAAGTAAGAAACCAAACGTTACCAGACTTTATGGTTTAAAAGATTTAGACCCAAACCATTTATTCTGATCAGATTCATTGAATTTTGATTTATCTATGGAATTATTGTTGTTCGATTGGATACTGATATTGAGCATTTGCATTCGTCATTTTAAAATGAATTGTTAATTTCTCGTGCGGTGATTTCATTCTGAATATGGATTTCCTTCGAATTCAATAATCTGAGTGGCAATCAGCACTGAGAAATAATTTATTATTTCTCACTCGTTTCTCCTTGTAGGTTACAGGTTTATTTGACGAAGATTGAGAAACGCTTTTGGGATTGTAATTGACAGCAGGGCCACCTAAAGGATTGAGATTTGGAATTATTTTATCTGACATGGTGCAGAAAATTTATCTAGCATCATCCACTATAAATGGTCAGATAATTATTGTAAATCAAATTGGAATGGAGTAAAAATAATGGATGCTATTGGCAATGCATAAAAAGATCCATGCTTTGTGTTACGTGAATTGTTATGGAAAAATAGACGCGGTAGGTCCATCGCACCTCCGGATCGGGGGTGTGACAAAGTCCTTCAGGATATGTCGCTTGTTGTGGATCTGGAGTTAAGTGGAGATTTAGAGGTATGATAGATTGCATAATTTACAGCCTGATTTGAGTTTCTTTATAAAACGATGATATTCCATTTGGGATTTTCAGTTCTGAGTACTACAATTCTACAAATTCTCTTTCATTGTTTTCAAGTAGGATCGTTTTGTTGAGGTCTCATCCTCTGCATTAACGCACCGTTTGAATTTAGCTTTGGACCAACAAATCAGAATCCATGCCAATCCGGCTCACGCTTGTAATAATGCACGAGATCCCATAATGATTAGTGCTAATATGTAATGAACAGATCGGATCTAAACTCAAACTGTGCGTTAATACAGAGGATATGAATTCAGCTTTTATTACTATTAGATTCGTGCTAATATGTAATGAACATATCAGATTAGGTATTATTTACTTTTTTTCGGAGAAAAATAGATTTTTAGAAACTCGATGCTTTCAAATATGGATTAAAGGATTTAATTTAGAACATCTAGCCCCCACATTGCGGTTATTTGTTATGAAAATGAACCAGAGGGTTTGTCGATTAGTGGAGTAAGGTATAAGTGGAGTAAAATATTTTAGATTAATAATTTCTTGTACCTACTTTCAAATTTGAGAATATTATACCCGAACTATATCTTCTTTTGACTTTTTGCAGGGACCCCTAAACGCTTTTGGAATGGGAATAGGTAAAGTATAATTTTCTTTCATCATCACTTTGGATTAGTTTTCTACTTTAATTTTGCTATTTAATGTGATACTTTGTTGGGCGACAGATTTAATTATATAAGTGGATTAGAATATTAAAGATTTTTATCATTGAAAATAAAAATGAACTACAATTAATATATATATATATATATATATATATAGATGGGCTACGGTGCTTCGCGAAGTAAAGCGAGTGCTTTACTTCGCGCTCGTATCTCCATTTTCAAAGTTCAAAACGTCGATCCGAACCGTTAGATGTGATCTCCATATTGAAATGTGCTTGGAGACCAAATTTTATAATTTTTGGAATTTTTTTACTATTTATTAAGCCACTTTGAAAATTACTGATCCAACGGTTTCACTGTTCAAACAGTGAAACCGTTGGATCAGCGATTTTCAAAGTGGCTTAATAAATAGTAAAAAAATTCCAAAAATTGTAAAATTTGGTCTCCAAGCACATTTCAATATGGAGATCAACTTGAACGGTTCGGATCGACGTTTTGAACTTTGAAAATCTCATACGAGCGCGAAGTAAAGCACTCGCTTTACTTCGCGAAGCACCGTAGCCCATCTCTCTCTCTCTCTCTATATATATATATATATAGAGTAGAACTAGGGTGCTCCTAAGTTCACCAAACCTCTTGTGAACTTGACTCTAAAATATATCGAATCGACTTTAAACGATGAATCAACCATTGAAACCCTTCTATCTAATGAGTGATGCGTCTACATGTGAAAATTTTAAAGTTTCGAATTAATTTAATATAGAGTTAAGTGGTCAAAGGAGTCCAAAAAATGAATGCATTAAAATTAATTTATAAACCTTAAACTTTTGACCACTTGACTCTATATTAAATTAATTCGAAACTTTAAAATTTTCACATGTAGACGCATCACTCATTAGGTAAAAGGGTTTCAACAGTTTGGATTCATCGTTTAAAGTCGATTCGATATATTTTAGAGTCAAGTTCACAAGAAGTTGGGTGAACTTAGGAGCACCCTAGTTCTACTCATATATATATATATATATATATATAGCATTTTAGGATGATTATCCCATCTATGGTTATATCTGATTGAAAAAAGGGATAGGTCAATGATAAACTAATTATGTCAAACTAATATGACAACCATATCGAGTACAACTTCACTGTTATTGCCTCATCCTTGCTTTTGACAAAGCTGCAAAAGCATGCGGAATTGCCTGCCAAAGTGCTGGTTAATAGAGGGCTCATTCTTCTGGCGCCAATTACAGGGTATAAAGCACCTATTCATCTGGAGCACGACTTGTCAGGTGGGAGACGGTACTACGGTGTCTTACTGGTTCGATATCTGGTGTGATCGGCCAAGGGCTTCGCTGGTGAATGACAACACTATTAACCAACCCCTAATCTCACTGCAGGAAGGATGGCCGCGGCGTCGGCAGATAGACCCTTTGCTGGACCCCTCGGTTCAGATGCCTTTCAATGATGAACGGGATCAGATTGAATGGAATTGGAGTAAGGAAGGTATATATTCTGCAAGCTCAATCTATCAGGTCATGGTAGGAGGTGGCTTGATCAAGTGGAGATTCTCTCGGGTTTGGAAAAGTAAGGTGCCTCCAATTGTCAGATTATTTGCCTGTATGCTTCTACAAGGAAAAATTCTGACTAGGGATGTTCTAGAAAAGAGGGGAATGAGACAAAAAGAGGGGAATGAGACAGGTTATCTAGGACTGTGAAACATTTGTGATTTAAATACATGGCAGCTACTGCCAGGTTTTCAAAAAAAAAAAAAAGACAAAGCTGCAAAAGAAAAAATAATAAGGATCCTAGTGGTATGGAATCAGACACTATTGGTACCAGAACTACAATTACCAGAACATAGGATTTGTACATCCTTGAAGTCTGAATGAAAGAAATAAAAAGAGAGGGATCAGATTGCATGGTATTGAAGCAGAACCCAACTGGTATTGTAACCATAACAAGAAGCAGTACTACACGAATTAATCTTTGGTGAATCTTTTCTTGGTTCTGCATGCAAAAAACTGGAATACTTGTCATGGTACCAGATGTTCTTTCTAGTTTTTTCAAAGCCTGACTATATAAAGTAGGAAGCTCCAGCTACAATTCCATCAACAGAAAGTGCAAAATTATGACAGGTGTATGTCTCTAGCGAATTCAGATAAATATTAGGTACCTGATCATGTTATGTTAGACCCGGATCGTTATATTTCAAATAGACTTCAAAAGGATTTTAGCTCAGCTAGAAGGAATCTTTTACTGTGGGACCGCAAAAAATACTCGCTCAACTCCATCTCCCGCACCGCCATTCTCCCAAATCTACTACCTATAAAAAGAGGGAGTATCAAGTGAGAGAGGCAATGTAAGATCCCTGAGAATCAAGATCATCCATAATTAGACAGTTCCAAGCTTGGGCATATACCTTATAGGTGGTGGAGTCGTGTTAGATCAGGGTGTCATGCGACATCAGTACGTACTGTATACCATTCGACAAACTATTTATTTTTATCAAATTTTGTGTTCATCGAAATAATTTACACCGTCCATATATGTGTGACACATGTGCTTAGCGACAGAAAATAAGTACCCAAATTAATGGTCGAGTAGTGTAGCTGTTCAAAGCTAGACTTGAGATTGGGACGTACGTATGATAAATTGTATAATTTTATTTTGTAAGGAGACTAAAAAAATATAAATACTTATAAAAATTAGTTTTTAATTTATAGGATGGAGTAATCACATCTAATAAGCTGATTTGGAACATTGTTTATATTTTAATTTAAAATGAACTGTTGATATGTTAGAGTTAGAGATCGACTATCTTGTCTCAAGCTCAGATTTGATATTTGGTGGTGTAGACATTGTGAAATTAAAGCAAGCCATTCAGAGACAGCTCGGCAAAGAGGACCATGAATTACCAGTATTTTCAACTCGTTGCCAAAATTCCAGATCACACAATTTGTTATATGGAGAGAGAGATGTTCAAGAATTTTCACAGAAAAAACAAATAACAATGAACTCCTCCTACAACAAGTGCGTGATCAGTGGAACATAACTGTGCAGAGGGATGGATACACACCAACATAGGCGGCGACAACATCAGGCATCAGTATTATCAGTCTACTGGCATGACCAGACCCTACTGGCACAGATATTGGTCTGCCCAGTGGGCTGCCAGGATACTGGCATGGCTTACTGATGCGCAGCCTAATGCCCTCACCTTTTCCGCAATTCTTCATTTTTGTGCTACATTTACACTTTTACCCTTATTATTTAAATTTCTTCTTTTTCCTTTGCAGGCTCAACTATATTGAGCCAATTGTAATTTTGGGAACCCATTTTTACAGAGCAGTTTTTAGTGCGTACAGAGTTCGAATTTTTGATGGACCAAAATACCCCTACATCAAAGGCAGAAGATTTACTCTGTAAAATTCGAACGCTGATGATCAGGGGTATTTTGGTCCATCAAAAATTCGAACTCTGTACGCACTAAAAACTACTCTGTAAAAATGGGTTCCCGTAATTTTATCCTCCAATGGAGATATATGTCTCATATAACTCTATTATTTAATGAAATGAGGGCATGATCCTGATTTTTACTCAAAAAAAAAAAAACTCGTTGCCAAAATTTGACTAATTGATTCAACTTGTTGTAGTTACGAACTGACATGAAACTTCGTCTAACTCAGTTTGACTCGCCTCGTTTACAGCCTTTGAACTCTTAAACACGACAAGACAAAATTCAAGGTCTTTGGGCCTGGCCAGCGTCTTCTATTTGAATTTGGAGAAGCATTTTGTGACAGATTGCTATAAATTTTTTTTCTGAAGCCCACCTCCTGAATAAATTGCGAAATTTTGGACAGTGGCAATTTATTTATTTACTTGGGCGATATTTTACTAAAGATACACTGTATATCAATTACATAACAAGTAATTATTCTATAAACACTAAAAATAAAGAAAACAAGATCAAATCAACCAAAAAGTATGATTTAAGAGTTTTAGGAGCTCTAAAGAAGACCCATTTGCTAAAAGGGGATTTGACTTGAGAATTTAAGCTAAGAGAATTTTAAATTCAATCTAAGAAATCTTTTGGCTGAATCAAGAGGAATTAAGGCTAAAGGAGGTCGAACATGTACTTGGTGAGCTTATTTTCAAAGTCTATCGGATTAGCTTTAAACAAATAATCTAAATCATTAAAACTGATCTACTTTGTAAGTAATTTGGTACATGCAAAATTTGTAAATTTTTTAATTAATTTAGTGTAAAGTCAAACAGTCCAAAACTAATAAAAATGGAAGCACTAAAATTAATTTATAACCCTTTTTTCTTTGACTGCTTAATTTTATACTAAATCAAATTGAAAAATTAAAATTATGCATCTAAATATCGTGAAGTATATTGGTTTTGACGATTTAGACTCGTATTTTGAAGTTAAACTAATAAAATTTGGAGTTAAACTCACTTGAGGATCTACTCATGGGTAAATATCTAGGGGATCAATCTCATAGATTGCAAATCTTGTTCAAGACTACGTACATAAAATAATGTATATTTCCGACCATATCTCGCATAAATTTGGTATATGGTATATAAGAAAGTGAATCTAATTGACCTCATAGCTAACTGCGGTTGGAATAAATTTGTGTGGTTCTCTATTTTTTTTCTTTTTATTTTCTGACGGACATTGGTACTCAATCGTTTATACATACAAGTACAAACTAAACCGACCCAGCAGTCTACTATATAAACCGACTCGTTCCTATATAAGCGGGTCTGGATGACACTAAAGGTACCAGTACCATTCATTTCTCCTGTCCTTGTTTACCTCTGGAGTCTTGACCAAAGACATACACATCACGTCTATACTGAGTAGGTCCATTTAGAAATGGAGAAATTGTTAACCTGGACAATATTTCTACCCAACCGATACCAGCTTTTTCCCAAGGAAAAATCAACTTGGGCTTCCCAGCATTTATGATCTCAATGACCGTGTCACTGTTAAACAAGGCCCATTGACCAGTATGAGCTGAGCAATAATGCGGCACTAAAGCAAGTGCGTAAGACGAGGAGGCTAGGAGCAACATTCCATCGTAAATTTTAAAGCCAGCAATGCTTTTAATCGAAAAATAACATTTAATTCTTTCACCCCCAACTAACTTTTAATTCCCAAAACAATATTTCCCTTTCCAAAAAATCTCTCGTCCCCTCGTCTTTTAATTCCTCAACCCCATGCAACCTTTCGCCTCCCCTCGTCTTCTGCTATAAATTTCCTGCCAACTCTGCACCACTTTACAGTAACAATACCAACAAGGAAACAACATATAAGTATATAACTAAAAACATGGCCGGAAATGCTCTTGTTTCATCATACAATGACAACATTCGCCCCCTGCTCGATGCTGTAGATCGACTGCGTCACCTTAAAGTGACTCAAGAAGGTATCCAGCTCCCGACAATAGTCGTAGTTGGAGATCAGTCAAGTGGCAAGTCGAGTGTGCTGGAGTCTCTTGCCGGTATCAGCCTGCCACGTGGCCAGGGCATTTGCACACGAGTACCTCTGGTCATGCGTCTACAAGGTGATCCAGATGCCACCAAGCCGTTGCTCTATCTTGAGTACCAAAACAAAACCGTACCAACTACTGAGGCTGGGATCACAGCGGCTATAAACAAGGCAACAGTTGAGATTGCTGGTGGGGGAAAGGGAATCTCTGATGTACCTATTACCCTTGTTGTCAAGAAGAAAGGTGTTCCTGATTTAACCCTGGTGGATCTCCCGGGGATTACCCGTGTTCCGGTTCAAGGTCAGCCCGAAGACATCTACGAGCAGGTTTCTAGCATAATCATGGGGTATATTGCTCCAAAAGAAAGCATAATATTGAATGTGTTGTCAGCAACGGTGGACTTTCCGACATGTGAATCAATCAGAATGTCTCAAAAAGTTGACCAACTTGGAGAGCGAACTCTAGCGGTGGTCACTAAGTCTGACAAAGCTCCTGAGGGGTTGCTCGAGAAGGTCACTGTGGATGATGTCCACATTGGACTTGGCTATGTCTGTGTCAGAAATCGGGTGGGAGACGAGACATATGAGCAAGCTCGGTCTGAAGAAGAGCGTCTTTTTAAGTCGCATCCTTTGCTGTCCCAAATTGACAAGTCAATAACTGGGATACCGGTACTTGCCCAGAGGCTCATGCAAATTCAGGCATCAATAATTGCAAAATGCTTGCCAGATATTGTTAAGAAGGTCGATGAGAAGCTTAACAGAAGCATGTCTGAACTAAATGGAATGCCTCAGAAGTTGTTGACTGTTGCCGATGGTCTTAAGGCAATCTTGCACATTATTAAAGTGCTGAGAGAATCTCTCGAGAAGTCACTTATAAAAGGCGAGTATGATGAGTTTCCTGATGAGAAAAGCCTCCATGGAGCAGCCCGTATTTATGATATGCTTGCGAGCTACTCTAGCGAACTCCCTTCCGACTGCCCGACTACTAAGGATCTGTTTCTAATGGAGGAAGTAAGTGTTTTGGAGGAGGCCAAGGGAATATGGCTTCCTAACTTCCTGCCTCGGTCAGCTTTCCATGTTCTTCTGAAAAGGAAGGTTGGTACCATCTCGCACAAACCACATGAGTTGATCAATGCTGTTTGGGCTTACGTTGAGAATCTGACAATCCAGACAATGTCACGACATCTTCATAACTACCCACAAATTCAATCCTCAAGCCAAAGAGTGGTGCACAATCTAATTACTAAGTTGAATGCCAAATCATATGAATTTGTGAAGAACATGATTGAGATGGAGCATTGTTCTGATTACACGTCAAATCCGGATTACATGAAAAGGTGGGCTGAGTTTATGACAGAAGAGAGAAACTTCATGGAGGTGATTGAAAACCACTCGAAGCCTACAAAGATATCTCTAAAGGCCTTTGGAGTGGTTGAGGTCGGACATCTTAGGTCACACGCTGACATAGCTGAGCAGGCATTTGATATAAGGATGAGGCTTACTGCTTATTGGAAGTCGATTATACTGAGGTTGGTTGATGGTGTGGCGCTGCATATCTTGCACAGCATCAAGAACATGGTGGAGTGTGAACTGGAGGCTGAGCTGATTAATGAGCTGGTGGGAACAAAAATGGCTGGGGTTGAGAAGATGCTGGAGGAGTCGCCCGTGACTGCCACAAAGCGGGATCGGCTCAAGAAGAGTGTGCAGCTACTGAGGCAGTCCAAGGACATTGTTGCCAAGATCATGGATCGTATTGTTGTGGTAGGAGAAAAATGATGGGTGTTTCTTTTCTTTGAATTCAGTGGGTACTTATGGCTATAATATGAATATGTTATCATATTTTGTTTAGTGAGTTAATCTATGTTTATTTTGTGAGGGGGGTTGGGTATGGTCCTTTTTTATTTGCTAGTATGTTTTATCTTAATTATCAATGAACTTGCCCTGATTTTACTTTAGTTCCTCCTGCTTTTCTTTTCTGGTATTATGATCAATGCTCTCTGCTTAAAGTTATAATATCATAATTTTATAAATGCACTTACAAAATTACATTCCCATTTTAGGAATCACTTTCCTGGTTTCAAGCTTTGCAGATTTCTCTTTGTTTAGAAAATAGTAATTAAATCTAATGAGCCAAGTGGAACTTTGCTGTTCTCTTCTAACTTTACAAGTTCTTCATGATTATAGCGCTGGATGTGGATTTGGATCTATGATAATTTTAGTGTGAATTTTCTTTCATTAATTGTTTCTAAGTAGGATAGTTTTGTTTATCTTGATCAGTTTTGGCATTATTTATTTTATTTGGAGAAAAATAATTTTATTTATGTGGCTTTTTTGTGAGTCGGTGCTTTCAAATAGGTATAGAGAATATAATTTAGGATGCCAAGCTAGTTAATATGAAAACCATCATGATAGTTATTGCCTCATAAATAAGAAAAATAAGGATCCTAGTGGTATGGAAGCAGACCCAACTGGTACCAGAACTACAATTACCAGAACAAGAGGTTTTGATGTCTCCTTCTTGAAGCCAAGTTGAAGCAACAAAATAAAGAGGGATCAGAGTGGTATTGAAGCGGTACCAAACTGGTATTGAAACCATAATAACCAGAACGACACAAATTAATCTTTTCTTGTGATGGTACCAGATGTTCTTTCTATTTCTGAGTCCAATTCGCCTGACTTTATAAAGTAGGAAAGCAACGAATTAATTCCATTAATAGAAAGCTCAATACAAAATGGTAAGTAATTCCATGCATCAGCAGAAAATTCAATACAAAATATATAGCAGCGTTCTAAATAGCGTGCTAATCGGGTTCAAATAGTTAAACGAGTTCAAACTCATTAACTAATCGGATACTAGATTAAAAACAATCAACATGATAAAACATCAAATTAATTCATGTTGAGCTGTTCAAATCGACAGTTTAGCTTTTAAAAACAAAATTAACGATGTAAGGCATAATTGGAGCAACAAAACCAATGATCCATTTTAATCCTACTCATCAAATAATATTACACTTTTATTTTGTCTCTGGATCTTTAATACAATTAAATGAACCTTGCATCGCGGTCCATCAAAAACCTTGCAATATTAAGTTATATGCGCAACAGCTGTCAGAGGATTTTTATTTATGTTTTTATTTAACCCGAAGAAATGAAGTTTTAATTTTTCTTTTTAGATCGTACTTTGATTAGAATTAGACATAATATCGTCTTGTAAATTAATAACGCAACTACAGTTTTAACAAGAAAAATAATTATTACATTATAAAAAATAAAACAATTACAGACGCAGCAAGATAGCTAAAAAGAAAATTATTTATAATCACTTTTTTTTTGCATGGGTTTTCGTGCAATGTTTTGATCCTTCATTGATTTCATAGATTTCACTTTAAAAAAAATAAATTATGTATTTTGTAGAAAAAAGAACTTGAAAGTAAAACGACTATTACAATTAAAAAACTCTAATATTTAACAATTCCTAATGTTTATGTTAGATTGCTTTCACATTCTGAGAAATTATTGGTTGGTATTTTACATAAATATTAACTATCTGAAAAACTTGTGTCATTTGATAAAAAAAAGTTGTGATAATCAGTAATGTTTTGCAAATATTTAATTGTAGGTCACAAGATTTTGCTAAATGTCACAAGTTTTTCATTGTAAATAGAGATTTCATGCAAAAAGAAAAACTTCCAGAAAGCTAATTTTATATGATTTCATGCAAAAGAAATGTATTGCACATTTTTTTCATTGTAAATGAGAGGTGTTTTTTATACAAAAACGGCCAACAGTCACAAATATACTTTCATATGAGATGACTTTTGTTTTATGTTTAATATAGTTGTATATAATATTTTTCACGTTATATTACAGATGACATTTCAAACAATTCGATTGCCCGTACATGCTTCATTTTACTTGCAGCATATTATTATGAGATTTTAGCGAAAATCAAATACCTACGTACATACGCCTACAATATGAAAATTAATTAGTTTAGTTCAGACTACTTAAACATAGAGCACGGAGTATTTGAAAACTAATTAACTTAAAAGAAAATTAACATTAATTAATATATTAATAATTATTTATCTAGTGATGATTACCAAAGTGACCGCAATGTGTTAATAAGAGAGTAAATGTAGATGTTTCCACCACACTTCATATTTTGACTATATCTTATAATGTATAATCCTCGTTAAATTAAAAAGAGAGAAATGCAACTGAGGAATAAGCATTCCAAATAAAACTCTGACATATGTCCTTTATCTCAAAATTACAAAATGGTTCATAATATACCTAACATGCAAAAAGGTCGATATATATTATTAGTCTCATTATAAACAAACATTTTGAAACAATGTCTCTAATTAAAGCAACCAGTGAAAAATAGTCCTAAATAACATGTAAAAAAATGTTTTATTAATTGGTATTATTATTTCATTATTTTGACTTCCCTCAAGTAGATTAAGGGTAAAAAATCTACATAACTATTCAATTACTAATTTGAAGGGTTTTAAATAGTGCGCTATAGCGTTTTCGGACTATAAAAGCTATGGTGCTATAGCGCACGATAATGGCATGTAGCTCTTTTTTAACTGTTCTGTTATGACGCAATAAATGCTATTTAAAACCTTTGCTATTTTGTATTACAATACATTGAACAATTGTTATTTTACCAAAATATCGGAAAAATTGTGAATATCATTTCTTTTACGTAGAAAAGATAAGTTGAGAGAGTATTTTTTTTTTATCATCACTATTAAAAATTAACTAATTTTTTCGTTGTTTGAAATTTTTGTGCTTTCAATTTTGTAATAGTTGACAACCATTTTTGTTTCAATTTATTTAAAATTTATGTTTCATATATTGTACTGGAAAAAGTTCAAGAATATATAGCATACAAGCAGCGGCATAATTTTTCTTTGAAATTATTTTTCCAAAAAAAAAAAAAGATAATTTGTTGTATCATGTTAAAAAATGAGATTGTGGGTAAAATTGCAGAGATTTAAAAGAATAAGAAGAGAATTTTGACTGAAGCATACTTCATTAAAAAATCATTATCATAGACAAAAACAACAACATGGTTTTTCTATTTTATTTTGATTATTATAATATTATCTTTCATGATAAGCCTATTGAGTGGTTGAACTGTTTTATGTAATTTACTTTTAAAATGCTTAAAACTTAAAGTTATACCACCAAAAAAAACCTTGAAATTGCTCCTCCTCTCCTCTTTTTCTCCTCAAAACCCTAGTCACCACTACCTTTTCTCCTCCTCTCCTCTTTTCTCCTCTATCTCGTTTCTCTCACCCTTCTAGATCTCACCTCCGATATAGCTCCTCCCCTCTCTCACGGCTCTACTTTCTTGAGTGGAGAGAAAAATGAGAGAGGGGAGGGACCGAAGCCGAGAGTGCGGTATCGTCGGAGCTCGGAGTATTGAGTCTCTACGTCGTCTCGATCGAAGCACGGGTGAGTAGATCCGGACGTCAGAGCGTGGCGTCAGTCGAAAGAGTGGATCCGGTCGTAGAGACAGGGCCGGTCCTGAAGATTTTGGGGCCCGGGACGGGAGAAAAATTTGGGTCTTTTATATATACAATTTTTTTATGAGATCAACTAATACACTTCTATAAGTACTTCAACACTATATGTTTATAAGTCTTTTTTGTATTTTCAAAGTTCAAACAATAGATCTGAACCGTTCAATATTATATCAATATTAAAATGTACTTGGAGACTATATTTTACAATTTTTGAAATTTGTTACTATTTTTTAAGATAAATAGAAAATCCATTGATTTAGAAGATTCTGGACCATAAAAAACAATGATTTTCTGCCTATCTTAAAAAATATTAAAAAAAAATGGGATAAGGTTTAGTCCAAATGGCTTTGGACCCGACATCGTCCAAAATCTCTAAAAATCATACGATTAAAGTCCGAACAGTCTATACGAACTGCTCAACATGATTTTCATATTAAAATGTGCTTAGAGACCAATTTTTTATTTTTTTGGAAATTTTTTACTATTTTTTTAGATACGTACAAAATCACTGTTGTTGGACCGTTCAGAAACAGTGTTGTTGTACGTATCTAAAATAGTAAACAATTTCCAAAAAATATAAAATTTGGTCTCTGAGCACATTTTAATACGGAAATCATGTTGAGCGATTCGGATCGACTGTTAGGACTTTAATTGTACAATTTTTAGAGGCTTTGGACGGTGCCCAGTCCAAAGCCATTTGGATCAAATCTTATTCCTTAAAAAATATGTAAATTTGGTCTCCAAGCACGTTTTATTATGGATATCATGTTGAACGATTTGGACTTTTAAAATGCAAAAACGACTTATAAGCATATGGTGTTCAAGTACTTATGGAAGTCTATTAGTTAGTTTCATTTTTTATTGATATGTCAATAGATTATACCCATTTACATAAAAATTTGAATCATTTATATATAAAAAATTCGAGCTTTAATATTTTATTTATTTTAATATATACAGAATTTTTTTTTTATATATACAAACTATTTTTTTTAGGACCCCCTTAAATTTTGAGGCCCGGGGCGGTCGTCCTGGCTGCCCAGCCCCAGGGCCGCCTATGCGTAGAGAGCTATAGAGTTTAAGGTAATAGAGTAATTATGAGTGTATATAAGTGAGATTAGAATTTTAGAGTTATTTAGAGTAATTTGGAGAATTTTGTGTGAATAAAAATTTAAATTTTGTATTGGGGAGTCATTTGACTCGTTGTAAGTTCGTTTTTCTTATCAATAAAATTGTTAGTTGGCATTTAAAGCCACTAACCTTAAAAAAAATGCTTAAAACTTTACTCATTAATAAAGATCCACATTTCACATTTGTGGTCGTTATTGTGATGGTAGTGGGTGTGTTGTTAGTTACAAATCATCTAATTAAAATAATACGATCTAGACTATACCTCAATTACTCAGTAAAAGTTTTATTACATTATTTGAACTTTGCATGGCATCATTAGCAGCTAAGGGTGCTAATGGGCCGAACTCGGCTCAAAACTCGGTCCAACTCGGTCATATAATACAACAGGTCCGACTCAAACTCAGCTCAAATTTGAAGACAAAAGCTTGACTCATTAAACTGAGTTCGAGTCTTCGGCTCAGCTCGAACTCAGATCGGTCCAAAACTCAGCCCGAACTCGTCGCTCTTTTAAAAATTCATATCACTCAGAGTCACTGACTCACTGACACGTCACCCTTTAATAATCAAAAAGTCTGATACGTGTCCTTTCGGCGTGAGGCTGTGGTAATATGCATTGGGTCTTATTTTATAAAAGAATCTATAATCACTCAGAGACTCGGAGTGACGCAGAATCCAGAGACAGGGATGCTTTATTATTCGTGCCAAAACATATCGGACGATTCAGATCCAAACTCAATATTTGAGATAGCTTAGGTGATTTGAAAAGAACCCCGAATTCAGTGGAAAAGCGAATATATAAAAATAAAAGACATCTTAAATTAAAGAAGAAGAGAGAGACAGGAGAGCTTAATTAGCTTTGCTCCTCTCAATCGTTTCGTTTCGTTTTGAATTTTTTTTGTTTGTTTGAACAAATATGGCATTCCTAACGGGGATGGTTTTGGGAATTGCCTTCGGAATTTTGCTCGTAATGGCTTTTGCGCACCTAAGAGGAGAGGAGATGGAAACTGGAGAGCTCGGCTCGGCTCAGATCGGATCGACTCGGTTAGGATGAAGAAGAAGTATTCCGAGTTCGGGCCGAGTTCGGGCTTTAGCTCAAATTGAGCTCAGCTCATTTTGACTCGTTCAAGAGTCCAGCTCTAAGTCCATGAGTCAGTCCGACTCGTTTAGCAGGCCTATTAGCAGCACATACAGACTCATTCATGTCACATGAAATCAACAAAAATTATCATATATAGGTCTTCAATAAAAGCGTATATTTTTACCTGCTCTGTACATGTGCTAATAAAACATTTTCAGAACACCGCGGAAAATAATTAGAGTTGATATCCTCTAATGTAATAAAATATTTCTGCCTAGGTCCGGACCGTTTGATTAAAATCGGACCAACTTAATTTGAGGTGAAATGCACAAGTCTCATTATTTGTTTGGGAGTGAGCCTATGGTACTATGCATATCACGGATGGGTCCGTGATACGGTTCAATATCTTCGTTTTCAAAGTTCTAACAGTCGATCCGAACCGTTCAACATGTTTTTCATATGAATATGTACTTGCCGACCAAATTTTACATTTTTTAGAATTTTTTTACTATTTTTTTAGATAGGTATAAAATCACTTGATCCGAAAATTCTGGACCATCCAAAAACAGTGATTTTCTGCCTACCTAAAAAAATAGTAAAAAAATTCTAAAAAATGTAAAATTTGGTCGGCAAGTACATATTCATATGGAAAACATATTGAACGGTTCGGATCGACCGTTAGAACTTTGAAAATGAAGATATTGAATCGTATCACGGACCCATCCGTGATATGCATATTACCATAGGCTCACTCTTTGTTTGGTACAAATTATGTTGTATGGATACAGGTACGGAAATCATATCGAATAGGACGATGTGGTAATTTTGGCCTTTTCTTAACAAATAGCTGGAAATAGAAGAAGTGTTAAGAATATTTTATTAAGCCGAAGCATAAAGATAATGAGAATGCATCAAAAAAGGTTCAACGCAACACTGCTTATTAATTATTCTATCAAATCTTAAACTGAAAACAGAGGATGCCACATTTAAAATATGAGTAGAACTAGGGTGTTCCTAAGTTCACCAAACTTATTGTGAACTTGACTCTAAAATATATTGAATCGACTTTAAACGATGAATCCAAACAGTTGAAACCCTTCTATCTAATGAGTGATGCATCTACATGTAAAAATTTTAAAGTTTCGAATTAATTTAATATAGAGTCAAGTGGTCAAAAGTTTAAGGTTTATAAATTAATTTTAATGCATTCATTTTTTGGACTCTTTTGACCACTTGACTCTATATTAAATTAATTCGAAACTTTAAAATTTTCACATGTAGATGCATCAGTCATTAGGTAGAAGAATTTCAACGGTTTTGATTCATCGTTTAAAATCGATCCGATATATTTTAGAGTCAAGTTTACAAGAGGTTGGGTGAACTTAGGAGCACCCTAGTTCTACTCTTAAAATATAACAACACATTTATTCAAATTATAGCTTTTTATTTATTAGGACTAATAAAAAAATGAAATTTCATTATTACAATATTTTAATATTTGTTTCACAATAATACATTTATTAATATCTTTATCAATTTTATTTAAACTAAAGTAAAATTATAAATGTGTTGTTCATAATTTAGATTATTTATTTTCAACACGTGATATCAAGTACCACTAATTCTATTGAATCATTCAATATTACATAAAATTGTAGTTATAAAAAGTCCAATTAGAATAAAAATCACCATACACACACACACACACACACACACACACACACATACATACATACATATACATACATATACATATAACCACCAAAAATCTTGAATGAGAAGCACTACACTC
>CAXKVW010000165.1:0-145816 GCA_964058825.1 Carex arenaria
CCAACACAAAACAAAAATTCTAATAAATCTATGGACATGTTTATCCACTGAGTAATTGTTCAAACTAAATTGTTCTTTTTATTCTTTAGTATCGGATCCAAATATTGTGGAAATGAGCTGGCTCGGGCTAAGCTGGCCTTAGCTCAGCTCATTAATTCTGGACCGAGTTATTAGCGAGCCAGCTCGTTAACAGCTCGCGAGCTAAAATCTCAGCTCAAACTTGTGACGAGCCAACTTGCGAGCCAGCTCACGAGCCACGAGCTGGCTCACTAGTTTTAGTTGGACCTTGTTTTAAAAGAAAATAAATTTTACAAACCTTTTTGGACCGAGCTGGACCAAGCTTGACAGTATAAAATACACACAAATTCATACAAATTCACAAATTGATGCCTAGCCGAGCTAGCTCGTGAGCTGGCAAGCTAACTAAGGCCTTAGCTCAGCTCGTTAATTTTGGCCCGAGCTGTTAGCGAGCTAGCTCGCTAACAGCTCGGTCCACTATCGAACGAGCTGTTACCGATCGAGCCAGATGTGAGTCACGAGCAGCGAGCCACGAGCTACGAGCTTTTGGGACAGCCCTATTTGTGGGTGTATCCTCGGAATTTATTATTTTATAAAAGAAAAAAAAAATCATGCGAAAATTGTTGGTGGCATTATTAATTTATTGTAGTAGCCAGGGGCCCAGGGGACGATTTCAATAGGTGACAATTATGGCCCGCGCACATTTTCTATGGTGGCCCAAACATACATTGAATTTGATCATTATTATAGTGCCTCCATTATATAATAAAGCTGAAGTAATAATTTCATCACGAAGAATGTCAAAGTAAATAAAAACGGCTGATCCACATTCCATATTAGTTTCACTTACAGACTTTTCTTCGCTATTTTTGTTATAATAATTTAAAATACTTTCTGTTGCGAGTTCTCAGATGATTTTCATTAAAATTTGGTAAATATCTCATCTCTCTGTTTGAGATTGATTGTCAGATAAGATCAAATCAGGCCAAATTTTAGTGCGTTTTTGCTCTATTTTTTTCCTTTTCTTTTCAGTATAGTTTTTACAAATTCACTTTTCAAGCACTGCACAAAATTAAATATACAAATAAAAATTGAATCAACAGAGCAATTAAAATTAAAACAGCTTTGCAAAACTTTTGTAGATTAATATTGGCAACCAGTTTACATCCTTATTCGGTTATTCCAACCTTTTTATACATCCGAAAGCGCACAATACAACAAAACTCCACCTTTTAAGTTCTCAAGGGAAGCGAAAGACAAATGACAAAAAGAAACAAGAAATTAAAAGATTAATTTACATGCACAGTAGTACACAGAGGTTGCAGTTTAAAATCCAGATTCTTCAAGGAAAAAGGGTACTGCTTGTCTCCGCCTCTGCCTCCTCGACACACAGCAGTCATCGTTACTTGAGAAAATTATACAAGATATCATCATCAATAGCCAGAGTATAATTACACAATACAGAGCTTCCCCTCCTAATCCACTCTCACTCAAGAAGTTTATCGCCATGGCTGGAGCTCTCTCTCTCTCTCTTTCTCCTTTTCTATTCTTATTGGTTAAGCTTTCTGTGTCTCTCTCTATCCACCTTGAAGAGGATAGATATGACCCCTTTATACTATAGATAGGTGGTATAGATAGACTAGTGCGGTAGTGCCTTCGTAGTCAATACGCTCATTAATGACAAAATTTAATGTATATCCATCAAAATTTGAAAATCACGTGTGTACCCCTCGAAAAATATAAAAATCATATTTAACCATGTTAACTTCCAAAATATCAAATTTAACAATCCAAAACTCAAACACATTAAATTCATTAAATTGTGGGTTTAATACAGTGAATAAAATAATTGAGTTTCTATATTAAATCAACACATTTTCTTATTTTGCTATATCTCAATCATATTTTTCAATATATATAATATAATGGAACTTTTTATGCTCAGTAGATGTAAACTTATGTATGGTACTATTGTTGGAAGCAGTTGTTGACTTGAGAGTAGATTGATTTTTTTTTTATGGTTCGGTATCTTTTTGGTCAGTAGAAGAGTATGTAATTTTATTATTTTAGGAGGGTGTACCTGAATTTCCGCCTATATTATTGAAGTGCAGAAGCGGCTAAGAATTGTTTGTTAGGTTAGACTTGAGCGTGTTTGACCGGGGCCCTGGGTTGAATATTCCAAATTTTCAATTAAAGAGCTTTTGCTTCGTTTGCATGGTTTTTTGAATTAAATATAGCAAAAATAATAATTTAGCTTATTACGTCTTAAGGTAATACTTAGGGTTTAAGACTTCAGCAAAGACAAAGTACAACAGAGTATTTTATTACAATTTTACTTTTTTTTTTGCGAACTTTTTGAGTGTTTATTATTTTATTGCATAGTTTTTGTGTTGCAATTATACGCATGATTAAATTTTACATTAAACGACGTTCTTCTCTGGATTATGTATATATATGATATGTCTGATAGTTTTTTTTCTAATATTTATTTTAAAATTGGATTTTTACTACGACGTCCGGTAGTAACCGCATTATCACAAAAAATAGTAACAAATAGGTCATAGTTAATAAAACAAAAAATGAACAAGTGTGCTGGTTTAAAAATAAAAAAACATATTTTATCAACCGAAAAAAATGAGAACGGAGTAGGTACGAATTCTGATAAACATCTGATCAACTTTGGAGCTCGATGGACTTCAAAACCGTACAATTAGCTATAAGATATGTGTACAAAAGTTGAGGCGAATATGCACAAATTTTAAAGCAGATTGGACAGATTTTAAAGTGAATTAGACGGTCGTGAAACTTAGTGAACCCAAAGTATAACATCAGACCTACTCTGCAGTAAAAAAAAACAATGGCTAAATTTTTAACTAAAATTTCAAAGGTCAACTCTAAACATAATATAATATAGCATTTTAGGGATTTTATTCGATTTAAGGGAATGTTTATTAATTTGGATGTGAAAGTGAACATTTTTTTTTTTCAATCGTTTATACTTTTCTTCATAATGTTCTTTTATATTTTTGGACTTGCTCAACTTTCACTAAAGCGTCACTATTGACCCACAAATGCGGAAATACCCCCATTAGTATTTGAAATAATGTAGAATCACCGATTCAAAAAACTAGATATTTCTATCCCAAGTTTTTTTTTTACCACTGTCAAAATTCATTTTAAATTAAAAAACACCGGGAGCGGTTTATGTAAAAAAATACCATCCCCGTACAATGGTTTCGCGCACCATCCAAGACGGGTCCGCACAAGCATCTTGCGCACCAGAGTGGTCTGCACTATGATTTGGCGCACCGAGTCCGCACAGGAATTTCGCGCACCAAGGAGTCCGCACAAGGGTTTGGTGTACCAATTTGCGCACACAGAAATTGACATACTTGCACGGATTTTAATGTACTTAGCACAGATCTTGATGCAAATCGGATGGTCCTTACAAAATTGGGCTTTGAATAGCCGATCAAAGATGTGCTAGTTTCATGAGTCACTTAACATCAATTGGCGTGGACCTGGTGCGCCAAACCATGGTGCGGACCCGGTGCACCAAACCATGGTGCGGACCAATAGGTGCGCAAAAGGCTTGTGCATACCCGTTTTGGCTGGTGCATGAAATCATTGTGCGGGGTAGTATATTTTTACATAAACCGCTCTGGATGGTTTTTAATTTAAAACAAATTTTGATAGTGGTAATTTTTTTTTCAGTATTTCTATATAACGAAGACAACGTGTTATTCGAGGGGAATAAATAAAGAGGAGGGATCAAGTTACAACAAAATTACAACAACAATTTTTTTATTTTTAAAGTCCAAATCGTCGATCCAAACCGTTCAACATGATTATCTAAATAAAATGTACTTCCAGATCAAATTTTACATATTGTTTGAATTTTTTTACTATTTATTAAGTATTTTATAAAAACTAGGCAAATTCAGACCATTGAATTTTGTACCCATCTTAATAAATAGTAAAAAAATTAAAAAAATATATAAAATTTGATCTGGAAGTACATTTTATTTAGATAATCATGTTGAACGATTTGGATCGACGATTTGGACTTTCAAAATGAAAAAAAAAAACTATTATTGTAACTTTGTTGTAACTTGATCCCTCATAAATAAAATTGTCAATAGGTATAGTAATTGAAATTCAAATAGATGCTATATATTTTATCTTATATTACAGTAAATTAACACTTCATGTAATACTTTATATAATACTTTAATCTCTTGTAGGAATCAAACTTACATCGGATTATACTACTTTAAACTACAATATAGTGTCGTAAAATATAACCAAAAAAATCATATGATGTTAGTTTTATTTTATTTTTTTAAATATAACAAAAAAAATACTATATGAAATAATGTATAAATCAATCTCTTTATTTTTTTTTTAAATAAGGGTGTCATTAAGTCACCTCTAATTAGTTTTTTTTTTTTTATCTCTGATAGGAATTAAACTTGCATATTTTCTTAGAGAGGTGGAATCTATCACTATCCTTGCTAGGTTTAAAATAGTCTTGCATAGCATAAATCAATTCCGCTATCGTTATTAGCATTATGCGAATTAAAAAAAAAAACTAAAACATTCATATATTATTTAAATTTATTATATCAGATGAGAAATTTTTTTGTATTTAGTAGCTACTTATTTTAATTTATTGTATCAGATGGATAAATTATTTGTTGTAATAATACAGATATTATGTAATTAGGTAGCTTCAACTCTAACTTTGCTCAAAAAAAAAAAAAATAGAAAATCTCTTGCCGGTCCTCCATGTGATATCCTATAAAATAAAAAATAAAATAAAAGATTACCGGCGACTTCAATTTGAAACAGGCTATGGTCAAGTCCAAACTGGACGCTAATTGTTTAAGCCTTGCCCAAGGTTTGATTATTATAATCGAATCAACTAAAGTAACTCAAAATTTAAGTTTGGATCTGGAACATTTAATCGGCACGAATATTACATACTAAATTGGCAAGAACTCTGATCGAACGTTCTGGATCTAAACTCAAAATTTGGGTTACTTTATGGATCCGGGCCTATCTTTTATTGCTATCAACACCATAGTGACAAATCAATTATTCGGGTTCGTTTCAACAAGGTCAAAAATTCGCAATTCGGAAATAATTAAGGTATAATTTGGGAATGATTCGGTATTATTCGGATAAGAGATTTCAGTTCTGTAAGGGAGCAAAAACAAAAAAATAACCAAAAAATAAAATTCTGGAAAAAAATTGGGAAAAATTCATAAAATTCACAAATTATTCGGAAATTATTCGGTCAAAGTTCGGTCAACCGAATAATTCGACGTTCGGTTCGGCATCACCAAAAAATCAAATAATTCACAAATAATTTGGGAAGATTAAATAAATACTAGTTCAAAATCTTTCGGATTTGGGTTGATTAGGTGATCCAAAAATTTGGACTACTGTAGTTGGTCATTTAGTCACACAAAAGATGGTGATCAATACTTGACTTTCTGTGGTGACAAAAGCACGACCTAGTTATTTCGCTTAGTTGGTAAGTAAATACATTTATTGTTGGGCGGCATGGGGTCATTGTAAGCAAGCTCCAAAAATTGACCTCTTAAGAAATCTAAACCAATAAAGTGTACTTTATAGAGCAATAAGTCAATAATTGATTGTAGGATAAGAGATGGACTTCACATGTAAGATATTTTTTTTAGGGTTAGTGGAACACTGAGAAATATATTGATAAAGAAGAGTATTTACAGAGCCATTATGTCCAGTAATTTTCGTATGGCGTCTAAAAAAAATTACATGTAAGATATTAAATAAGATGTAAACTAGAAGTACAATAATTTATTAATTTTATGAGTTAAAAGTTATTTTTCAAGCATATTTAATTTACTTCGTTTATAGGACACTGTTATAGATAGATATTTATTTTCTCTGAAAGAATTAATTTAAGCCATAATTTAAATTGTCAAATGAGATATAAAACATAAATCTTAAGCTTTCTTAAATTTAAATAGCATGCTCATTAACTACTAAAGAAAAATTAAGTAATTTTATGAAATATAATAACAAGAATTCTTAAGTTTAGCAAATTCATAAAATAACAATTGTTTTTTACTTTTTTTTTTTGTAAAGAACATGCACTTTCGAAATAAGAGTGATGCTTATCCACTCTATAATAAATGAAAACAAATGATAATCTTTCTCGAAAATCTTTCTCTAGGAATAAAATTTCAAGAGCAGGGAGCCATTGTTTGTTTGTTTGTTTCTTCCTTATTTTTTGTTTTCCAGTTTTTTTTTCCAGCCCGTAGCGGAAATTGAAGAACAGGGAGCCATTCTCCGTTTTAATGCTATTCGTTTAGGGTCCGTTTGAATAAATCAAAAATAGTAGCAGAGCTATTCTCAATTTTAGAATAGTAGCTATTCTAATATTTTGTAAAAATAGCAAAATAGTTGGCTATCTCACAAAAGACAAATAAAAAATAGTAACTATTTACTAATCCAAATACATCCAAACATTAAATAGTAGCTCAAAATAGTACTAATTCAGAAACGAAGGCATATCCGTCATTTGGAAATTGGAAGTGTCGGAAGGGCATATCCGTTATTTGGAAGTTGGAGATATCAATCATCATGAAACGAGGGCAATAATCGCTTTTGATACCTTCAAAAAGTAAAGAGATATCAATCATCATGAAACGAGGGCATATCCGTCATTTGGAAATTGGAAATGTCGGAAGGGCAATAATCGCTGTCCAAAGCAGCAGCACCAAGTGTACACGTGTAGTGGCGTCAATAGATTAGGTCGGATGAAAAATAAGTTGTCGGTAACTATCATTTTATAATGAAATAGATCCGATCCGGTTCATCACATATCAGAAAAATGACATTCGCATCCGATCAGACACGTAAAAGTACAAAAAAATATTAAGCCAAAAGATGCTCTCGGATAGTTAGGTCTTACAGATTTTTTTATTAATCGAAAATAATTAAAAAAAATATATCGCGATAATTTTGGACAAAATTCGAAATCTAATTATAATGAGTTGGTTTATTCCGTCTATTCCGACACTTTAACCCGTTCCGCTAATCTTTCTCCACTAATCAAGTTAACTAAAAAAAAACCAAAAACGGTAAAAACGTTTCCGTCCTATCGGACAAAAAAAAAAAAAATCCAAAACAGTGTGGACTATCCTGTTCTAAAATCGGATAGTGGAAATACTCTTATTCTCGAATTCATGCTTTGATTCATTTGTATCATTAAAATTTTGGATATTTCGTTGTGCATATATGTCAATTCATTTGTTTTATGCGAACAACCAAGCGGTCTTTTAGATCTTCATATGCATATATGTTGATCCATATTCATTACGATGTGCGCATTATGGGCCATTGGAAAATATATCTAAAGATCCATATCAATTCACAGTCTAATTGAACAAACATATCTAAAGATCCATATCAATTCACAGTCTAATTGAACAACCAAACGGTCTTTTATATCTCCATTTCCACTATACTTTGCCAAGAGAGGCAGCCAGCATGCTTTGAATTTGGACGAGATAATTTGCACTGTCCATTATTGATAGGGCCATGTGCCCACGGCCCATATTACAACGAGGTCTCGGACTATGAATAGGCTCGGCCTCAGATTTCTCACACGGACCAGTCCGAAGTTATGAAGAGAGTCCAGGCCGAAGCCAATGAACAGTCTCGTGCCCACGGCCCATATTGGACCCAGGTCTCGGACTATGAATAGGCTCGGCCTCGGATCCCTTACATGGACCAGGCCGAAGTCACGAAGAGAGTTTAGGCCGAAGCCAATGAACGGTCTCAGGCCGAAAGCTACTCGGACCAGGCTCCTACGTCGAGACCTGGCGAGAGGAGCAGCAACCGTGCAATACCGACCTCATACGGCCCGCCCAATGATGCGCCCGAACTGGGCCTTACCTGGCACCAGCCCAGAAAGGCCCAGTTCGACCTCAGTTCAAGTTCATCGTAACTATTTTCGCCGAACAGTAAAACGGTATTATTACCGCCCGTACAGACGACCAAGCCTATTTAAGGCGCCGAGCTCCATTTATTACGAGTTGGACTTTTTATACGCTTATTGAGGTATGATAGGGAAGAGTTAAATACCTCGGAAACACATACCACGTTCTCAGCATAGCACCGCACCGCACTCCACCCACCATATCTCGGCCTGTCACCCGCGGCAGGACAAGCCTAGTAAGAAGAAGGTCCAGCTATACGGCCCGTTCGCACCTGGACGGGGCGTATCGATTATTTTTTTTCCTTCCACACTATGTTGCATGGATACGGGTACGGGTATCGTATTGGATACGATACGGATACGGCGATACAGCAATTTTAAAAAGTCATGGATACGATACGTCTATTATATATATTATTTTTTTTTATTATAATATTAGCAAGTGAGTCTATGGTACTATGCATATCACGGGTTAATCCGTAATACGATTCAATATTTTCGTTTTCAAAATCTTAATTGTCGATCTGAACCGTTAAACATGATTTCCATATGAATATGTACTTGCAGACCGAATTTTATATTTTTTGAAATTTTTTTACTATTTTTTAAGGTAGGTAGAAAATCACTTGATCTGAAAATTCTGGACCATCCAAAAACAGTGATTTTCTACATACCTTAAAAAATAGTAAACAAAATTCAAAAAATATAAAATTCGGTCTACAAGTACATATTTATATAGAAATCATGTTGAACGGTTTGGATCGACCATTAAGATTTTAAAAAAGAAAATATTAAACCGTATTGCGGACTAAATCATGATATGCATAGTATCATAGAGACATAGACTCACTCAATATTAGTTCAACATTTGTTTTATATACATAAAAAAAAGTTTCTGGAGAGGAGATGTTACTATAACTCAATATATTATGTATATATTAAATAATAAGGTTAATCCTTTTGAACAACAAGAAAGTTGTGGCGTGGTGGTAAGAGGTATGGTTCTCATTCAATTGGCTAGGGATCGATTCCCGCCGAGCGATAAAAAAAAAATTTAGCACATGATCTATGCGTGATCCACAGGTGCAAGGGTCCATGGATCTGCCGTATAGCTGGACACGGATCTGTGAGCGATAAAAAAAAAATTTAGCACATGGTCTATGCGCGATCCACAGGTGCACATGGTCTATGCACGGGTTCAGTGCTGGTACAAGGATCTGCCGTATCCTATGCGTATCCGGACAGAGATATCCGTATCCAGGTATCCAGGCGTTTCAACGAGTATCGGAGACCGTATCAGATGGTTTCGGATATGCTAGCTCATCCGATACGCCAGGTGGCGTATCCGATACGTATCGGTATCTAATACGTATCCGACACGGATACGGAGTCCATGTTAAAATATCGAGGTAACATAGCTTCCACCTAATTAGCTGTGTTTTTGTTAATCAGCAATCTGTTAACCGAATGGGTAAAGCGTTCCATCCCGTGGAATAAACCAACCCGTTCTACCTAAATTTCGAATTTCCTCCAGAACCATCATGTATCACGATATATATTTTTTAATTATTTTCAATTAATGAAAAAATCGGTAGGTCTTAGGTCGTGCCTTTTGCATCCCTTGCATTTTAGAATATAAGTCCGTACACGAAATTTAATAAAGTAAACAGATTGGGCCCCTTCATGATTTTTTTACCTGTGAATGAGAACCGACTCGATCCATGGACTTAAAATATATCCTTTTCTAAACATCGATGTTTTCTTTGAAATAGCTAAAAATTGATTGTTAAAAAGTGTCAAATTGCATAAAACCAAATAGCTGGACCTGACATCAATTTATAAAATCATATTTGAGTTTTCTAATACAAGTTCTAAACAGAAGTAAGAGTGCTGTGTGGCAAATCTATATAACTAGGGTAATCATGGTAGGCAGGGTTAACCATAAAAAAAAAATCATGGTAGGCAGGGTTGAGCTCTGGCAAAATATTTTTTTTGAGCTCCGTATATTGAGAAAAAGAGCATAATATTGGACAAACCTATACATTAAACAACTCACACATGAGTTAAGGACTGAGGTTGCACTCGCGAAGATAAACTTGATCATGATCAACATACTTAGACCAATATTTCCTATATTCGGGCAATCCAATCTCCAGCCACGGCTTCAAATTTCCATTGAAATGTATAACAGCTGCATTTGTGATATCTTTGTGGTTTATATCAGGGTTGTATCCTAAACCCAATAAATGCCATGATTGATCAAGAGGCACAGTGCGGTTCCAGAATGTTACAAGGCCAACAGGGAGTGTACCCAACTTCCATAAGAGCCTTTCTTGATTCTACAAATAGTTAATATATTCAGTTTTAGTGAATGAGCTTCAACAAGATAACTGTCCAATTTTTTTGCAGTTAAACTAGGCTAGAACATAAAAGTACTGGAAAAACAGAGACCATAGAAGAATTGCAATAATAATAAGAAATAAAATGACAAACAAGCACCAGAAATTTGCTGCCCATGGAAGGACTAAACCCCTACCTATGGCAGCATCATATGATGTTCTACATCATTATGATAATCATACCCTACTTATTATCAAGATCTGAAGCACCAAGGTGCACTAATTCATGTCTAAACATTGTGAAAAAGGGTGAAGTGTTGAGAAAGATTGAAAATTACCGAGTTTTGCCAGGAGTGATAGACACTGGTGATGTTCTGCCTTCTCCACTCAGCCAAATCAAACATGTTCATCCCAAAGGCCCATCCACATGCATGTGGATCAAAATTTTGTGAAATTAGTGGATTTGAGAAATTCAAATACCTATCGAACCGATGAAAACTCTCGCCACAAGTCTCCACCACCCCAATTACTTTTCCTTTTAAATCCACCTTCCAAAGGGCTGATAGGTCTTTTTGAACCACCACATCATCATCCAGGAAAAGCACCTTATTTAGCTTGGGATATATTTCGGGCAGGTAAAATCTAAGGTGGTTAAGGATTGAAAGGTACTTAGGGTTGCGATATTTCAGATTTTCATCAGAGTTGGCATGGTGACTTTGGAAGTAATATTCTATCATGTTTTTAGACTTCAGTTGTTTTAACACTGGGCTGTAACTTGAGGTTAACCACTTGAAATCCTCTATTTTTTTAACTTGAATGGTGGCGTTGCCAGGTGGGTTAGATATGAACCACATTTTTATGGCTGCATAGTTGAGTTTGTCGGTCACTATATGGAACACATTCTTTTCTGGATTCTGCATTGAAATACAAGGGTTTATGTCAGAAAAAACTAATTTTGGCAATGAATATTGTACCGGGAATCTTATTCTATCATTAAACAAAACATAGATGGTCCTTTCAGTTTTGTACTATATAAATATTCTTTATTGATTTTGTTTAGGAGGCATTAATTTATTTATTCATATTCACAATAGTATTGTATCAAACAGATCTGTCAAGGTACGGGGTACAGGTATATATCTTCAGTATACCAATTTCTTGGGTAATGGTATTGGGTATTGCTCTTCTGTTTCAAAACTAGTTTTTTAATTTCCTGTGATCATATTGTGCTCATCAACTTACTTATTTAACAAACATATTACTAAAGAGACTCTAACCTTAGCGTGTGAAATTGTAGAGTTCACAACAACTGCCGCCGCCAGAACATTATCAGAGAATATTGCATAGTGATTCAGTTCATTGTCTTCTAACTTCTCTTGATTAGGAAATTCCTTTTTGTCAAACCCATTAATATAATATTCGTTTGTAAGGCGCAAGGGAAGACAGTGTAGGCCTTTTGGCATAGTTTTGGCTGTTAGTTGTGACAAGAAGGTGGATTGCTTTTTATATACTCCTAGTTGTTCTTCAGTGGAATGTAGAATTGCACGTAGCTTTTTTATGGCCGCCGAGCAGTTGTCTTGTATCAATTTCCCCTTAGATAATGTTTGTTCCATGGCCTTTAATTTCTCATAAGCACTAGCAGTTTAAAATAAAGATAGTCAGTTGGGGGTGGTGAACATTTATTGTTAGATTGGATAATTCCAATAAGAGAATCCAGGACTATAATATCACTAACTGGTACCGTACCAGTCATTACATGGGCATCATTATAAACCATATGGGAGACTTGGCAGTTGTGTGCTTTTCGTACATGTGATTGATTATATATCCTTGGGGTTTTGTAGGGCTTAAAAACAATTGATACAGGATTAACTCTCTAGACTGGCAATTGTTTTCGGATTTTTTACTTTTTGTTTTGGGAGTCTTTTTCAGAACTTGGTTCAATTAAAAACCTTGGGCAGCCTCTGCAAAATAATCAAAAGGAAAAAAAAAATGAACAGAGAGGGAGGTGAAAGAGAGAGATACTTCTTTGGTAATTCAGAATCCCGTGTTGCATCACCAAGCACCCTTTGTATTTCCCTCATTCGACCTCTAAGCTCCCGAATGAAAGTAGGATGGCTTCTAGAAGATCCTAGTCCCACATATACCTTTGCTCTTACCAACTGATCCCTCAATTGAAGTACCATACTATTTGGCAAGGTCGTCGTCTTGCTGCTACCTTTCTTATCAGGTCTACTTCTTCTCGAATTAACTTGTGATGGCTTCTCTTGTTTCTTTTCCTGAAAAGGTGAATGTATATATCTATTGAGCAACTAAAATTAAAATATTAATGTACCCATAATCCGCAGAAGATATAAAGATCCGAATCAAAGTTGAGTAGAACAAAATATTTATTTCAGTGAAAATTACCAAGTTAAGAAATAACAATTATAGAATGAATAGAATATTGCCATCACATCAGTGCCGACAACTCGAAGGAAAATATATTTAGAAAATAAAGTGGTATAAGTTGGAAGGCCTTTTGCTTGATATTAGACCAAGTCAATCAACATTAATGAAATTATTGTTCAGAGTAAATTACCGGATTCATTTGAACAATTAAATTTTCTGTCTTTCGAGAACCACTCTCTTTAATATTTTCAGCTGCTGTATTTTCTCGAAAGCCGTTAGCTGTACTCCCACCATTGACCACTTGTAAGATTTTATTATCCTTGCTGAAATTAGACTCTATGTTGTGCTCCATATTTTGTAATTTCTCAGAATCATTTGTCAAATTAGACACCTCATTTGTTGCAGATAATACTCGGCTCTTGTGCTCTCCTGTGATCCAAGGGATTATTCAATGTTATTAAATTGATATAAGATTTCTGTGCACATAATAGAAGAGACAAAGCTAAAGGATAGAATTAGTTATGAAACTAAAGCCTCACCTTGTGAAATCAATTTGTCTGATGCAACCTTGGATTTGGTTAAAGTGTTTGTTAAGCTTTCAGAGTATGTTTCATGACTTGGCTCCTGAACGGCACCAGTGGATTCCTACAATCAATGTGTCAATTACGTACAAAAATGATAACATTTCCCATAATTGAAAGAGAAATCAACATTTATTTGACCAACAGATATTTTGAAATTACTTGTATAGTGACGCTCAACTTTGCATTGTCATGGAGAGATACCTAGAACAAAAAAGAAGCAGATAACTGTAATTAATTAACCAAAAGGCAAGGAGAAGAAAAAAAAATACTCAAAAAGTATAAAATATTTGGCAAAAGAAAAATCAATAAAAAGAACGAGACATGCTCACCAGGCTAAAATCATTCTCATTGAATTCACTGCTAGCTGAAATGCAAAACACGAAGGATAAAATTAAGAAGCATACTGGAACAACAAGAAAAATCCTTCTCCCAAATTTGCCCAATGATCTTTTGTATATGTAGAAAATTTGATCAGTCCGAGTTATAAACAGGATCAAAATCAAAGTAAAAACCTTTTCATTAAAAAAAACAAAGCACATTCTTAGGCCGATCACATTATACTCGGGTTTAGGAACTGAATTTAAATTCAACCAAAGCATAGGGACCAACTCCCAAATATACCCCAAGCTTCATTTTAACAGAATGGAGACGTACGAATGGAATCGGAGAGGCCAGAGCGCCTGTCAGTGTAGTAAAGGATGGGCGCGAAAATCGAGGCTAAAAGAAAGGCTAGTACAGTCTTGCTCCTCCGACGACTGTACTTCTTCGCCATTATATATTATCAGCTCCTCTCTCTGACTCTTTCAGTCGCCACCGTCTCCACCTCCAGTCACCCGGAAACCACCAGCCTCCGTTCAAAATTTCACGCTTTCGGAGTGTTGTTAGTAATGTAGTACCCTAATAGGGAGGTGATGGTAGTGAGTGCTGGATTGGAAGTTTGGAACTGGAGAAAGAGAGAATTCGAATGAAGGACCAGCTTTTTGGAACTAAACCTTTTTAATGCGGGGCTACTACCTTCCTTCAGCCAGCGGAGTGCTTATCCTCTGAGATATCTCAATTTTTGAGTGACCAACGTGTCCGGTGCTTATTCGGGAAAGCGTATGGGGGCCAGTATTATTTTGCTTTGAGATTCGTGTAGAACATATTTTAACGGTTGAGAGTTTCCAAAAAGTCACGCAAAATTTGAGATATCTCAGAGGATACGAATTCCAGCCAGCGTCCCTCCTCTGTGATCAAGGTTCTCTATGTCTCTCGTTGGTGTAATTCATTGTGTAGCATTGTGAAATTTCTGTCGGATTGCCCGTTTAGATAACCCGCCGCAGAACGGCAGAATACTATTAAGAACTTATCAGATGAAATTTTATTAAATAATCATCTTAAAAATACATCCTCTTAACACCATTTTGGAACATTTCAGAATGTTGTCTAAACCAGAAAATTAAACTTGTAGGATCTATTATGTTGATAAAAGGTCAATCAAAATTTCATAAATTGTGGAAGCTGTTTGGCCATGGATCAAATAATTTCAGAAATTTAATAGATTAGCATGAATGATATTTTGATTGATGGGACGGCTAAAAGAATTATATGGAAGATATTCTAATAATGATCTAACCATTCAATTCGGACTAAACTGATAAATAACATTTTTAAAAGAAGGTCGCAAAAATATAATTATTATTTGAATAATTTACAATGTCCAATATAAAAAATGCTATAAAATGAATGTAGTTAGAATTTTATGACGTTCGATTTCAAACAAGGCCAATTAATCCTCCAAAATAAAGGTAGTGAAAAATTTAAAAATATCTATTCGGAGAGAACTCGGGGGATTTGCTTCTCTATAGGCGTTTTTATATAGTTAACTTAGTCAAAGAATCATATAAAATCAACCTCGATTAATGATTTTGAGGTAACATAATGCCTAAACAAATTAACAAATTTAAATAGGACCTGATGTTTAATCAAATCTACCAATATAACGTTGATAGTTACTATCAAATTAAAAAAAAAAACAAATTAACAAATTGCTTCCAATTTTGCTGATCCGACTCCGCTGCTCTTCAAATAGGAGAGCAGGATCCTGTTATTCAAATCTCAGCTGTTCATCTGTGTTGAGATTTGTGCATGAAAAAATTCAATTGAGATTTGAATAACAGAGTTCTGCTCTCCTATTTGGAGAGCAATAGAGTCGGTTTCCAATTTTACTACCAATGCCACCAGAGACGCTGGAGACAAATTCTAAGGTCCGGATCCTAATGTAACCCAAATGAATTTAGATTCGAACTGTCTAATCGGATTAACCCGCGATTAATCCGGTTCGTGGTAGAATTTACATGATTTCTTCAAAATCGAACGATCCATATTTAAACTCAAACTTTGATTTAATTTAGGAGATCCTAATTCAAGTTCTGAACGGATTCATTTCAAGTAGCCAGCTTGATCCTTACAAAGTCAATGATAGAAATAGAAACACCGATCATGCATAAACAAGTCGCAACTATACTGCATTTATGTGGGAAGATCGTGCATGTGACACATGAAATAGAGCGGTAGGTAGAGAGAATGCATGTGCACAGAATTCCTCCTATTCAAGGAGGCGCATTATTATAATCCTTTTTCTAATCTAATTTTGACTTTAACCAATAGGAGAGTCACCGATCCGATTTAACATAAATGGCGCTAGGCCAGACTGGACTAATAGCTATTAAATAAGTAGCATTCCCGCATAATTTAGGGAACTTGCAACCAAATTAGACAAGTCCATTGACTTTGATCAAAGAAGGATTATATAGTTTTTAGACTATGGAGACTCTACCTAATGCAAGTGATATTGATCCGGTCTGATCCAATTCATGCAAATATTATTACATTTAGTTTAATTTTATTAATTAAGAGAATTAATCTTTGACCTAGTAGCAAAGACAATATTCTTCCACTTCATGTGGAATGTTGCAGGTTCGAAATTCGAAAAGAACAATAATTTGTGTATCAATATATCACATTATCGGTGGCTAATACGGTGGGAATTCATATGACCACCTGTATTAAAGCACTGATTGAGTTTAAATCTGATTTGTCCGTTATATATCAATACAAATTTTATAAAGATTCCGTACATTTAAAGTGTGGAACAGTTGATCTGGATTCTGATCGAATGATTCGGAGCTAAACTCAAAGTATGTTTTAATGCGAACTCGAGACGGTGCTAGTTACGGTATTTTCATCGCACTTTTAGTTAAGATTTAAGTTCATGGTTTTTTGCATCTAGTGTAAGAATAAGAAAAAGAGGATTTGAATTAGACGGTTGCGATTTGCTACCTAGCTGGCATTCTTCTTGTAGTGATTATCGCTCGTCTGAACGTTGGTATAAATTTTGACGTAGTATGTTAAAATTGCACATAAATTTTAATATGCTCGAAAGAGTGAATTATGTACAAATTAAAATTTGTACACAATTATTTCTTTTAGATGTCTTAGAAATTTGTACAAAGTTAACCTTCTTCTATGCATTGAAATTCTTGCAAGCAATATTTAAAAATATGTTGGTAATATTTAACAATTTTAATAGTTAATAAAGTCGTGAACTGCTAATTAATTTATATTTATACAAAGATTAACATTTTTAGTATGTTAAAATTTAGAATATAAATTTTATTTTGAACTTAAATCTCGTCAAAGTTGTCAGCAAATCGCCCCCGTCTCAATTTTCTTTGGTCGCACTCGTTCCTTTTTCTGCTTCGATTTAATCATTTAAAACAACAGGGCCGACAAAACTATTTTTGGGCCAAAGGTTATAGTAAAACATAAAGACCCAAAAAGCCTGACTAGTATTTATGCAAAGAACACAATTTGAATTTGGTCTTAGCAATATGGATTGTAGTAATGGGCTCTTACAAGCCCAGGCCCGATTAAAAACCCTTAGTAAACCTCTCTCCATTAATTGAGAATGATCACCTAGTAAACTTGATTAATATTTAAAGATATTTATAATGTATGTGTAAATTGTGATATATTCCTACTATTAGAATTATTATTATTGATATTGTATTTATCACTGTATCTGATACCAGGCAAGGCTAATATATCTTCTAAACAACTAATTACAGCATTCCGGTTCAGTTATATGGACTGCCCCATTTCAATTAACATTTTCTATATTTTTTTATTCTATGAGATTTGTGTGATGCCCAATTTCACACTGAGGTTACAAATTACAATCTAGTCTGATTAAAATTACAACAAAAATTGTAAACTGAAATTCATGAAACAATAATTAATAAGAACTTTCAGAGAGACGCTTTTCATGGTGAGCGGAGGAGCCCAATGACCAAAATTTGATTCAATGAACATTCCAGCTTATTACTTTTAAGAACTAAGTTTATCTAAATTAACAAATTCATCAATCCGAAGAAAATCTAACAATCAGATGGTAAGAACATACGTAAACAAACCAATATTTGTGCTCAAGCGAGCATGAGCGTTTTTCGTGGGCTCAGTGCCTCAGCCTCGCATGCCCCCACCAAAACAAAGAAGAAAAGAAAAATATATATATAAATATATATAAGAGAAGGAACATTCCTTTTTTATTCTTTCAAAATGAGGCACATTCATAGCAATTTTGGAATTGGTGTTTAAGGATCAACATTTTTCAATTAGGAAAGGCGAATGGTGGTTAGCAGGGGCAGTCTAGCTAGCTTGCCTTAATGAAATACTGGTTGCAGACAAACAAAGACAGCAAAATTCTCTTTAGTGTGAGTCTCTCTGGATTAAATAGCGATGGATAGCAAACCATTGAAGTTGGTTAAGTATTAGACTAGAAAAATATTTGATTACACATATCATCGATCGGCTGCAAAACGTGACGCCTTAATATTTAGTGATTTAAATAATTCTATATTAGTGACACACGTCGATCATATGCCGTGGCCACTCGGCTTGTTTTGGCCTATATTGGATGAGGCAATGATCGCACATGAATCATCAAGCAACAAGAACGTGATAGTGATACTTTCTTTTTTTTGGATGTGCTTGTGATATATATACTTAATTAATTTGTGATATAATTATATATCTCAAAATCCTAATAAGATATAATTTTGTTTGATAGGCTTGATAAATATGGGATTCAAGGCTTCTTATCTGATGTGATGAGATAGAGATATTTTTTTTTTTATATTTTTGCAACTTCGATCTATCTGATGTGATGAACTTGTTGGTAGCCATTTTGATCGTCTTGTAACGATAAAAGATAGTTTGCGCCTCATTTATACTATACAACGATGTCCCTAAATCTGTATTCCTGTCGATTGCGGAGCATGCAAACACAAACACATACAATAAAATCACACACACAAAAAGAAAAAGAAAAAAGAACCAGAATTATTTTATTAGAAGCAAAAACAAAAGAACACCCAACAAGCACATTGATCATCTGTTTCAAACTTATTTTTTTAAAAAATCCTTCATACCGATGACAAAGGGGAGCAATGGCTCATCCATTATCGGACGCCAAGCATCACACAGATCAGAATCCATGTTCTCATCGAACGACCAATCTTCATCAAGTTCACGCATGATCAATGGCTTGTACTTACCGCAATCCACCAGCGACTTATAGAACACATGGAGGTACCTTCGCTGGTGTTCGGGAATCTTGGGATCTTTCGACACCTCTGTGGCCGCCACAATGGTTTCCTTTAGTACAGGGATGGCAATGGACTTCCTGGGACCCACCACCTTCACTTTCTTAATATGAAACATGACTTGGTCCTTCTCCTTGTCCTGACGAGTCCGCCTGCTCCAGTTCTTTCTTGCAGAAGGCTTCATCTGAAATTTAGTTTTGAATTTTTTTTAGAAAATTATAAAGCTTGCATGCAACTTGGATAGACAAAGATTTGAACTTGCTAAATATTTACCTCAAAGATAAATTACTTCTCTGCTTGTTGATCTTGCTATTTTTCTCTTTCTCCTTCGAAGTTTACTTCCCTGCAGAAACAAGATAGATGCAATGAGAAAAAAGGAAGGTCAGTTCATCTGTTTATATAGTTGAGAGCATTTACAATACAGCCCTTCTTTTATTACATATAGCCAGTCCTTTATGATAAGCAACACTAGCCTCAGTTTCTGTATTACTTCTTATTTCACAAGCGCGTGGCCCATAGTGTTTTGGGTTAAAATATAAGTATACACTATTATTTGAGGCAACAAACTTGTTATGCTGCGCTTCGACCTATTTAAAAGTTAATAGTTAGGTGATTAATTATGACAAAATAAGCCAGTCTATTCATCTGTTTGGTTTTATTGAAAGAAATGACTACTGTATGATTGAGTGCATATGATCTCTCAAACCCCTTCATTTTGTTTGAAAATGGAGTTATAGAGGAAAAAACTATATATTCATCTTAGTGAACCTTCCAATTCAAATTACACAGAGAAAATAACAAGCTTAGAATGGTGAAAATATAAATTTGATTCGCCCCCGGTTTTCTTCCTAGAGACAAACAGCTACACCTGCGGTAGGTGCGGAAACGACAAAACCAGAGGTGAATCCTCATGAGGCAAGTGAAACTTACTCGATCTTTTATTCGGCCGTTTTCTTATCTCACCAGACATCTCACTACCTTTACAAAAACCTAGCATCACACCTTTGCAAATGCACCTAGTACTTCTTTCATATTAAGAAACAATAACTACACATTTAATTTTAATTTTTAAGTAACTTTTTTTTCTTGTAGACAAACTAAAGGTATACCATATGTAAATTCCTACTATTTTGAGGCTTGGATGCATATATACAGATGATAAGGATGTCACCTTCTGTATCAGCGTTACTAAGTAACAAGAGTCCACTATCTGTTGTGCCGAAACCACTAAATGAGAAGCAATATGCAATTTTGAGGGTCATTGATATGGAAAGATTGGAATGACAAATTTGAGGGGTCTGTGTGTCCTAGGTACTGGATGATTAACAGCTTTCTACTTCTCTCCAGCCAAGCATTCTCTTTCTACTTCTTTAGAGTAATTGATTTACTATATAATTAATGGTACATGCAATGTTTGTTCGACTTAATGTGTAATTATATCTCATTCTGTCTTCTTAATTATATGTATTTGAACTTATTCATGTTATTTAATGTAATCATGAAGGTAAAATGGCATGAGAAAATAAAAGAAAATGCCTCATTTTTTAAACCTACATCTTTATTATAGAAAGTTTTCCCGTCAAATTGCATTACATTTTTTTAACCCCATATTATTACATTGCATTTTTCACTAATTGTTGTAGAATTGTGCTATGATGCATTGCAAAATGCAAGTCACTTGGTATTTTGGGCTCTATATTTTAATTTCAAAACCCCAATTTATAGGTGATCTAAGCTGCGATTTGATTGAAATTTCAAAATCAGAGGAGATACCGAGTGACTTAGTAAATTAAAAGTGTTATCATTTCATTGAATTTAGTATAAAATTTTATTTTGGATGACCTTCCTATTAATTTCTCGAGGCAATTATCGTGTTTTATCCGGTCATTTGGGGCTGTAAATATGGAAATTTTGTATTGAAGTTGAAGAACGAAATTTGAACCAAAGTTGATCGAGAGTCATTTTTTAGTTGCTGACAACATATTTCAATTGAAATTACCGACGGTATATTTTAATTGCAAATGTTGACAATATATTTTAAATTAAAGTATAAACGACATATTTTCAATTGAAATTATTGATGACATATTTTAATTGGAATACTAACGATAATATTTCAATTGACAGTATTTTTTGAGTAAACAAGAGGTGTCTAGCCCCACTTTATATTAACCAAAATCGGTTACAAAGTGTGAGGGTTCTCAGAGTGAGAACCTGGTAGTGTGTGGTGAGAATAAAAGTAAAAATAACAAAGAGAAGAGTAGAGACCTATAAAGGTCGACTACGTGATAAAGGATGAAAGAAAGTGTAAAATGAAAATAACAGTAAATATAAAGTGAAACTAAATGGCAAACTAATGCTAGTTTGCATATATAGCTTTATTATGAATTCAGTGAGCTGTCTCCTCTTTCTATCTTGGTGATTCATTCCCTCTTTCTTCGCTTCTTCGCACCTAGACAATTTCCTCCACCAATTGTTGTATTGTTTTGGATGTTCCCCTAAAGATCCTATTGCATCTTTCCTTCCCGATGATGAAATTTGTCATTACTGCAGTCTCCCTAGTTTGTGCTGTGATCTTTCGGTCCACCATCATTGCGATATTTCCTTTGTTGGTATTTGTTAATTCTGACATCTGTAGTGCATGCCTAATTCCTCTGAAGACCGCCTTCGACTGTGAGCATTCATTGAACAAATGTTTGGTGTCTTCATCACTTGCTCTACACATATAACACATCCCCACTATTGTAAATCCCCTATTTCTCAGGTTTGCAGTTGTTAGAATTTTATTGTTATATAGCAACCATGCAAAAATTCTACATTTGGGAGCTACTTTTAATTTCCATATGCCATCTGTGCTTGTCTTGATTCTTGGCGTGTCACATAGTGTGTTGTACGCTGATTTAACTGAAAGGTCCTTCCCTTCTTGAGGCAGCCATATGCTATTATCTGCACCTTGCTGTGAGGTTCTTTGTTGTGCCTCTTGTTGTAATATGCGCAGATGTTGCAATTCTTCTTCTGCTTTTTCAGTCAAGTTATGCTCGAACAACTGTAGTGGATCTGGTGCAGTAAGAAGGTCATGGAGGCTACTGTCCTGATTTGTGGCAAAAGTGTAGAGTGATGTTAACCAATTCCTGAGTATTCCTTCTCCCCAATTGTGCTTCCAGAGCTTCATATATATATATGTACTTAAATACCTTCACATGATTTATTTTCTCTTCCTAAATTTATTTATATATGTAGGTGTCGAATACAATTTAGAGTATCACCCTTGCAAAGTAAATTGAAACATATTTGCATGATCAATACTGTCAATTTCATGCAAATATGTTTCAATTGACAGTATTGATCATGCAAATATGTTTCAATTTACTTTGCAAGGGGTGATACTCTAAATTGTATTCGACACCTACATATATAAATAAATTTAGGAAAAGGAGAGAAAATAAATCATGTGAAAGTATTTAAGTATATATATATATATGTGGCTGTACCAAATTAAGTAAATTGTTCCTTGAAATTATCAGACACTAGCAATATGATAGTGCTCTATTAATTTTGGTGAATTGAATATAAGTTTTATTGATCAGTAAATCATATCATATCCTATACATACATCTCTACTTATATATACATGAGGGTTTACTAGCTGTTAACAATAATGTTAAAACTAGAAAGTAATTAAACGGCTGTTTAGCCAAATAAGAAAATATAATAAAGAAGGTAATAATACGGGAAAAAGAAACAGGATCAGATTTGCAGAAGAACACATCCAAAGTGATGCAAAGAGTTCCCCGATATCAACAGTCACCTCAAGTTGGGAACATATAAATCGATAGAATCCAACTATAGGAATACCAACAGCCGAACAGGCCCTAAGTGAAATGATAGGAGATATGAGCTGTCTGAGGACTTATAAACTATATACTTAAAAACTCTAAACATAAAAATAAAGATAGTGTTTGGTTGCTTACTGCTGTAGTGCTGTCTAATGCACAAGCTAGACCGGATAGATATTATGGTATGCGCATTTATGTGATCAGACTATGGACTTTAATTTGTGGTTTGATGTTTTCTGATATGCTTGTTGGAATGTTATGGACTTATGGTATATAGTTGATAGATGATAAATTGAGAACTCCTGGTGTAGTCAGATAAAGTTTTCTTTGGTATGCTTTGATATGTATATCAGATTTGGACACAAGAGATTTCTTTAAGCTTATATAACGTACTGTGATGCTGAGATTAAACATGTGGCTTTGCTTGTTTTACAAATTAAAATTCAGTCCGATAGAAATTAGCTATCGATGTGGGTAATGGAGTGTGATTTAATTTCCTCTTTAGAATCAGGTATGATATATTGTATTATTGTTCTTTTTATTGGACAATTAATACTTGTACATGCACTTTGGAGAGGCAGCTGGTAGATATAGAACATGTACAATTAGTGGATTAATTGGAGGCGCTGATGAACAAAAATTAAAGTGATTCCTTTTTTCCGAAGTTATTCATTCCCCCTTGTTATATATTGTCAGACGGATGGGGGTTATTTCTCCGGTATTTGTTTTGATTTAGGGGTATATATAGTCTTTTCTATAGATAAATGTACAGTTTTGTATATATGTAAAAAACTTGTTCAGTTAATGAAACAGATGGCCATGCTGCTTATTTTCGGGAAAAAAAATGCATATATAGTTATATACATTAATTATAGAATATTCTAGTTGTTAATTTGAATGTGTTTTAATTAAACAACATTCCACAAGGGTTCTCTTCTCTCCCTTCTCTTTAATGACCAGATAAAGAAAAAGTGGATAACATTGCACCAGAATATCCCTATATAAATTGAAATCAATGGATTGCTTGGATAAATTATTTCTTTTTCGCTTATTTGAATTATTACCAAATCTACTTTTATAAGTTGCTGTGTATTGCACCACCTGATTCAATAATCTGATAAGATCTATGAAAAATAACTTTTCAAAATGAAAAAAAAAAAAAAATTATTTAATTAGTTTCAAGGCGGCACTACAACTGCATGCATGGTCAGATTTCATACCAACTTCCAAGTCAGAAGAGAGAAAACCAGAAAACAGATTTACACTATACTTCTTTCTATTTCAGGTATTTACTACTTTGCCTACTGTAAGAAATAACACCAAAAGAATAAAAAAGACTGACGAAATCTGAAGCACTTCAAGCCTAATTCTCTCGATCTCACCAGAAAAGGTTGCATGCATGATGATTTAACTAAATGAGACACCAGACTCAGAACCTGAAGCCCCTTTGTTTGTACACAATGGGGATCAGAGGCTGACGCAGGATGGGGAGCCAGATGTGCTCCATTTCAGGGTCCATGATCTCATCGAATGGCCTCAATCCCTCCAGCACAATCGGCTTGCTCGGCGTGACTCCATCTATCAGTGATCTGAAGAAAACATCATAGAACTCGCCTATGTCGAACATAGCAGTAGGCCTCGGCATTGGGATGTCAAACACACCAGGTGGCGCGTTGCTACCGGATGCAAAGTCACTGACGATGTCAGCTGCTCCAGCGTCAGTGGTGCAAGTGGACTTGGAAGGTGGAGGTGGAGGTGGCACCATTTTTAGCTTCTTCGGTGGTAGCGGGGGCTTTGAGCTTGAAGTCACTTCTCTGGGCCGCTTGAGCTCACTCTTTGCACTTCCAGTTGAGCCAGAGTGAAGATCGATCTGAAAATTTCAAATTTCGAAAGAGAAAAAATTAGAAAGGGAATAGAGTTGCATGCAATTCGAATGAGGTGTAAAACTTAGACAAAAGGGTAGGATTTTGAATTTCGTACCTCGGATTGACCGAATTGCTCTGGCGATGTCGCTCTCCCTCCGCACATCTCTGTCTTGTTCTCTCTGATGCGCTGTGTCTCTAGAGGAGATAGAATCTGAATTAGACAAGCATGAGGATTTGGTTGGTGCGCGTATATATAGGCAAAGATCGATAGACTGTTCCAGTGATATCAAGCACACTCCATTTTTGTGAAAATGGAGGTTCCAGTTGCACTAATTCTCCGTTGGGTGAAAATTTTGATTTTCGATTGTAAGGAGAACGATGCGTCCAGTTCTATGAAAGAGGGAATTGTTTTATTAGAAGGTGGAAAGGATTTCAGTTACAAGGATAATATCACGAGGAAAAAGCAATTGCAGGTAACTCGGGTAAATCTCGTGTTGATTACTTGATTATATGGTATACGTAACTTTCAAATTTTGAAAAGAGAAAAAATGGAGCTGTTATTCTTCTATTTGCCCAAAGGCCGCATGCTTACAGAACCGGCCGGGTTGGCTTTCGTCGGCGTTATATCAAGGGTAAATATGGTATTTCATCGGTTCAACTGGATGTTCTTTCCTCGTGCGTGGCCTGGATTGCCCAACGGACTCGACAGGAATTTCACTTTTGAATTTTGTAAATTTGAAACTTCGTTGTGGTGTCCCTCTGAGATATACCACACATACATTACAGCATGGTAAAGAAAAATTGTGTCGACAAGAGTACAAGACAACAACGTTACTAATATTATTTTAAGATATTTTGAGGTATATATGCAATATGTTTGCTAGACTAATTTTCAGGGAAGCGAATCTGCTGCGATTCCAGAGGATTGCAGGATCTTGTAATTTCAATCTCAACTGTTTATTTATTAGAATACATGAATCTCAAAAGAAGTTAATTTTGTGCATAAATCTCGAAACACATGAACTGTTGGGATTAGAATCGCAGGTCTCTGCAATTCTTAGAATCGCACCATATTTAATTTCAATTTTCAGAGATTTTATGTTCAAATTTCAATAGACATAATATGGAACAACTCGGGAGCCTTCTTAATTATTAAAAAAAAAACAAATGTGTATCACATATAGACATTATTGAATATTTATATGTTAATTAGTTATGTCAATTATTAATGTTTAATATTTATTATTATTATTATTGTTATTATTATTATTATTATTGTTATTATTATTATTATTATTATTATTATATAGTTTTTTTTAGGAGCGTGCAATAATATTTTTATAAATATAATTAAATTTCTGACGTCATTTAAATGTTCTAGGGGTTAACATATCACTCAAGTTATTTTGAAGAGATTACATGCAACAGTTAACGGTATAATTCATGCCCGTGCGTTTTCTATAAACGACTATATACACGCAATAAATAAGTGTTATTTCATGTGGCTAGTATTCTCAGGTTCAACTGGTTAATTATCTGTAAATATTTTCCTATCCTGATGATTACGTGACCTATAATTAAACCACTATTCTATGTTTGTTGTCATAGGTAATTTTTTTTACGATATGCACACGACGTTTAAAATTCAACTAATAACGTATAACAACGAAAATGTTTATTTTACTAAACATCTCTATCAATTTAATCAAGAAATATAAACAATTATTTATAGTTTTACTCCATAAACAATTAAATACAATCTTGATATGTATTTTTGTGTATTTTGTTGGAGGAATATATTATATCGAAAGACAGTGCACTATTTGACAACCTCAACAATTATTTGGTGAAATCAAGACATCAATTATAAATATGATTTCTATCATTTAGATATATCAATGCATCAAAATTGGTATAATTTGAAAACTAATTGGTGATACATGGATAAATTTGAGAAATTAATTGTCAGTTTAATTTAATTACGAGATAATAAGAAACACATCTATAATTTTTATTTTCGATTTCCACTATTTTGATGTTCTCATAGTTGTCAGAAAAAGTTTACTATTATTTTATTCGTTTTCTTAATTTAAATACACCAATAATGATGCACGAACGATCAAGAAATTGGAACAAATAATGGAAAGACAGATTTGGTTCTGAGATCACACAGATCCTCAATTCGTTAATAAACTGATTCATCAAAAACTACCTCTGCCAAAAGACACGACGTCTGTTTAAATACAAACCCTAAAAACAGAAAATGCATAAAAGACCCTAAAAACAGAAAATTATAAAGAAAGGTCCAAAAGTCCATGAAAGAAGACTCGGATCGCGAATCTGAAACATCCGATTGGCGAAACAAATCATAGATTATTTCGGATCCGCTTTTGAGCTGTGGAGTTCCTGTCAAAATTTCAACCCGATCAGACGGACGGATTAACAGTTACGCCCCTTTTTGTGGAGCATGCGCAGCAGGACCATATTGCATCAAATAAAAACTTACAATATATAATGTACATCATGTATATCATATGCTATATCCCGAAAGGAGTTTATCTATTATTGTAAAAAAAGATGTAATTTCTTCCGTAAGTTTTAAGTTTATCCTTACATAAAAATAATATAAAAAATTTGTTAAACCCGCATTGCATGCATTGGTCCTGAGGCACAACGTATCCAAATTAAAAAGCCGTCGCCCCAAAGAATTCAGATCCGCTGAAATTCAAAATGCATGAACAGTAGCCCCTGAAATTCCTGAAATTCACGATTTGGCCGTCCAAATTTTTCTGTGCACGTATCTCAAAGTAGCTGATTTTTCTGTGCACGCATCTCAAAACAATTCAATAGCTGGATTATGAATTTCAGAAATTTCAGAAACACTGTTCATGACCCAGAATTTCAGCAGATTCGGATCCCGGGCCAAAACCATGTAGGCAGGTACCAAAAAGCAAAGGAGGTTAAAATGATCATTACTTGCTTGTTAAAACAGGGAAACACCAAATTAATGTGCAGTGTATTTGCACAAATTACCTTATCAATTATATTATTTATTTCCATTTTCATTTCCAGTCACCGCTGCGAAGAAATAACAGCTGGCATATTGTTCATTAATAATATGACAAATTGTGGATAAGCGAATGATGTAAAACCGCGCTGTACATAGCAACAGAAATTTGCTGTTCATTTTCAATTCAATTCCACTTTGACTTTTTTATAATGACATCCCTCTTAAAACTTGTATTTAAATAATAATAACTTCGGAATCTTAGATTTTTTTTAGGGTTAATTTTTCATCTTATATATCTTTCGTATTGAAAGTTGACTGAAGTTTTTTTTTTATGAATAACTAAATTATATATTCCTTTCTCATGACGATTAATTAGGATGATCAGCGGGCAAATAAAGAATTTGAAAAGCTTAAATTTATATGGTGCTTGTATTGATTTTTTATTTGTTCATTTTTCTCCCCTGTAAAAACCAACTGTATTTTTTTTCTTTTATTTAATGGATGAGTACACACGAAATTTTATCTTCAAAATCTGAGCTTAAGCTTTCCAATACGAATACTTTAATTGTTCTACATTGCACATTTTTTTTCGTTTTTATTATCAATACATTTTGCTAATTCGCTTGACACTTTAATTAATTTTCAAAGGCGTGACATAGGATAGACTTGGGTGCATAGATGTTTGAATGCACAACGGCCTTTTAATGCATTGTAATGTTGCACAATGCAGATTTTATAGGTTCATCACGAGCCACACAAGATCAAAAGGGAAAATGATTTTGAGTGAGGCTATGTTACTGTGCATAGCGTATATTGGCAAGCTATAAGGACTCAATTTTCAGTTTGAAAGTTTTAACCATTGGTCTGAACCGTTCAACATAGTTTTTATTGTAAACTATAATTTATATTTTTTAAGAATATTTTTACTATTTTTTTACATGAGTAGAAAATTACAAACAGTGATTTAAAAAATAGTAAATAAATTTTAAAAAATATTAAATTTAATTGGAAAGTACATATTCTATCATGTTAAAAAAGATTCATATCAATTATTAAGATTTTAAAAATAAAAATATTGTACAAATATATTGCACTCAAGGATTTTTGCACAAATCATCCACCACTTTGATCTGTTGTGAAAAATGTAGTGGTTGATTTTCATATAAACAGCCCAAAAGTGATTGAAACCTTCAAAATACTAAGAGGATTAGAGCATTAATTTTGTATAACCATAACATAAAGTCTAATTGAGGGTCACAAACCTAGGGGTGCAAACGGATCGAATAATATCCGACTATATCCGGATCCGTATTTAAAAATTAGATACGGATATCCGATATTTGAATATCTGTGCAGATACGGAATAGGTTTTGAATTTTAATTATCCGAATTTAAATAATTAATATATACCATATAGTTTTAATATATATTATATTTATATTTATATATCTATGGATATATGATATCCGATCTATATCCGTATATATCCGTCTAATATCCGATCCGTATCCGTATTCGAAAAATAAAAATAAATACAGATATAATTTTACCATTATCAACTGTCCGATCCGTTTGCACCAAACCAAAAGAGGAAGTATTAAACTTTTGCATATTCCGCCCAACAAATTCGCTTATTCCCAAGAAATATTTAAATTTCTAACTGATATGCATCATTCGTTGCTTATTAAAAAAAATAAGGTGATCTTATTGAGGATAACTTTGCTGCGAAGACATACACATGTTTGCTCCTCTCTATTACCTTAAAATACAAGATAAACCTTTAATATGTAATCATCAATCATCAATCATCAAAGAAAATTCAAACCCTTGTGGAGTTAATTAATTAAAGTCGCGTAAACAAAAAAAAGAAGAATATAAAATTGTGGAGATCAATAGTTAAATACAGATATGATCATAGCACCGTCTATTATTGAACAAGAAAGATATCCATTTTTTTCATAAAATGGAGATGATTTATGTTCCTCGAGTGGGGGCTTTGCTTACAATATTGGTCAAGATAATAATGGAAAGTATATAACTCTTTTTTGTCGAGTTCTATAACTATTGAGTGCATGCGTTTCATTAATCAATTGCGTTGAGCGTGGATTTTTTATGGCGTGCATCAGAACGTTAAAAATTTTCCTCATATTTGACTGTGGACTAAAGGTGAAATACAAGCTTTAGGCCACTGTTATTTTATCAAATATGATTTAAACTGACTGGTCTAACATGGAATAACTTTAAATTTAATCCAGCCTAAACAGGCCTAAATTAACTCACATTTTGAGTTGCCTTAAATTTTTCTTCAATTTTAAGTCATTGGAGTCCATTGTCATTGAAGTTAAACTATTTCACCATTTTCTCCTCATTAATTTAGGCACAATCAAACATAAATTATTTTGACTGGCCTAAATTGGAATAACCAACTTAGACCACCTTAGGTTTAGTCTACAATCAAACATGGAATTTAGGCCTTGAAGAAGTTCAAATAATTTTATGAAAAAATAAAGCAGTTGCCAATTAATAGCTAGAAAAGGCATTCTTATGAACATCTTACCTCAATATATTACAAAGTAATTACAAAAGCTATTTTTTTTTTGTAGAAACGTTAAACAATTATTAGTTTTGTAAAGTTATATAATAACAATATGTCTAAAACTGTCATATCAACTAGCATTAATGGTAGTGATTAGCACAAAAATGTCAAATTGTAAGGACTTGCATGCAATGGCAGAACTTGATCCTTGTCTTTTGAAGGATTGCACTAAGCGCTACAAATATTTCTTAGTGAATGGCTACTTTATATGGATAGAGAAATTTTGGGGCTCGAATTCTCCAATTTTGATATATATTCTCTATTTTTAAATTAAGCATGTAAATGTCCTGATTCCTCAATGGTTTTAATGCTAACGGTTTTAATTAAAAGATAAGATTTGAGATTGAATATTGATAACGCCAAATCATATAGCGTAAATCACTATCTTTTTATCCGGAAAATGACAAAAACTAATGCGAAGTAGCAATTTTTTCAATTTATTTACTGCAAATATGTTTTTGAGTAATTTTACGTATTTAGGCAAAAAAAAAAAAAAGAGCAAACATGTCATATTTCGGCAATTATCAAATAGCCACCAAAAGCAGATACGTAGACCTAGTTGGTGTCTCACTCTGATTTTTTAATTTGAAATTTTACATATTATTTGTCTTTAATTGAAAAAATTACGTACTAAATTCATTCAATTACATATTATTTGTCGTTGTTAGACATTAAAAATAAAAATAGAAATATCAAGTACTATACCAAATCAAAATGAAGTATTATGAAGTAATATGACCCACTAAAATAAAAATAGAAAGAGAAAGAGAAATAAATTATTATTTTTTATATTGCATATTAATTTGTTTTAGAAAACAGATAATTTACAGGTTAAAAGAAATTCAACAAAAAATGAAAATGAAAATTCAGCCTTCAAATAAACACAACTTTTAATATGAAATTTGATTTGTTTTTATTATGACCACAAATTAAAATGCTCGCAAAGATAACTACATTTTTTTTTTTGGAACTAATCCAAATACTTCATTTTTCGGATCCAAAAAAGATCGTTTGAAGTCTAAAACTCAGTTGAAGTTTCTAATTCTCAACAATTTGTTTTTAAATAATATTACATATCATTTTGAACGACCAACAACAAAAAATATTATTACTATATTTTTTAAATTACAATGACAAATAATAAATAATTTTTAAAATTAAAGAATAAGTAAACCTAAAAAATTAGAGTGACATGCCGCCCCTAGTCATGTCTTCTAAGTTTCTAGTCTACGTGTGTTCTAGGTTTAAGAATTTGAGGAATACATGCTATACTTATTTTTGATTTTTTTTAAATGTTACAAATAAAAAAGAGTGAGTCTATGGTACTATGCATATTACGGGTTGGTCCGTAATACAAACCAATGTTTTTATTTTTAAAATTATAACAATCAATTTGAACCGTTTAACATGATTCTCGTATGAATATGTACCTGCAGACCGAATTTTATATTTTTTTTAATTTTTTTTTACTATCTTTTAAGATAGATAGAAAATCACTTGATTTGAAAATTCTGAACCATCAAAACAATAATTTTCTATCTATCTTTAAAAATAGTAATTTTAAAAAATATATGAAATTCAATCTGCAAGTACATTTCATATGAAAATCATGTTAAATGGTTCAGAACCAAATCGTGCCATGCATAGTACCATAGACACACTCAATAAAAAATTCGGACTGATATTCATAGGAGGATCAAGAAAGTGAAAACATACTCTACGAGCTATTTCTCAAAAATTAAACCCAAACTAAAAAGATTCCGAACCACCTTAACTCACATCGGGTCCCTTGATTTTGATCAGTGTAAAATTTTATTGACAGGGAAACGCCGAAGTTCACTGGACGGTCTGATATAGTTCACAGCCTCTCCATTACTGCACAAGAGATTCTTTTACAATTATTAAATCTGGACCGTTATTTTAAATTGGCACGAATCCTAAAGCCCAATACTGCGCTGGCCCGAAACCCAAAGCGGTGAGATTAAATCTCAAACCATAAAGTGAGGCCTATCCTCTACGGTATTGGAGAGGAGTTGAATCCATCAGAGAGGCCGTCCCAACTCGGGAACCCATTTTTACAGAGCAGTTTTTAGTGCGTACAGAGTTCGAATTTTTGATGGACCAAAATACCCCTACATCAAAGGCAGAAGATTTACTCTGTAAAATTCGAACGCTGATGAGCAGGGTTATTTTGGTCCATCAAAAGTTCGAACTCTGTACGCACTAAAAACTGCTCTGTAAAAATGGGTTCCCTCCGAACTCCGAAGACCCGAAATCGAGCCACTTAGGTCTGGAGTCTATTGCGGATTTGCTGTTTACCTTGGATCGAATCGAATCCAGTCGAGCTAGGTATTTTTTTTTTGGGAGCCTTTTCCTTTTTCGAAGGGTTTAAGGCTGTGAGCGCCCGCCTCTCGTCGGAACCCTAGTTCGCGCTCCTCTCTGCCAAGATGAAGCTCGTCAGGTCTCTCTCTCTCTTTCTCTATCTCGATCTCTCTGGGCCTCTCTCTCACTTCTCTTTTCTCTCTAACCTTTGTTTGTTGCTCTTAAGTGGATCTGATTTGTGAACTAAAAATGTAGGTTTTTGATGAAGTTAAACAACGAGACGGTGACGATTGAGCTCAAGAACGGGACCGTCGTCCATGGAACTATCATAGGTTCGCTTTTCCATGCACTAGGGTTTCGCTTTTCAATATTGAATTTTATATATATTTTGCTAGGTTACTGAGTTTATGGTATATTTTTTTCTGGGTAGGAATCCAGTATACTATAGTGGATTTCACTTGTTGAAAACAAGGACTAGTGCGTTTTAGTAACTTGTTTTTCATTGATGGAGAAAGCAACTACAGTTCTAGTAAAAAGGACTTGGTATGTGTATACGAAAGAAATATCTGAAGGTCCACAACTTAGGCACAGGATAGTTATATTCTAGGTGTGGTATTATCTTGTAAATTTGATGTTCCTCACAAGTTACTACAAATATTATCAACATCGTGAGGCATTAAGAGGAAAGGATTTGGATTAATATTGTTTCTACAACAGATGTTAAATTTTGTTTGATTATCATCTAGGATGGTCTGACATAACTTCTTTAGCGCATACTATAGAAACTGTGGAGAAAGGGAGGGGAAGGGAGGGGAGAGTAGGGTGATTGGCTTGCCCAATTCTTACTTGCTTGCTCCACAACCTCAAGTTTTGAAAGGGAAACAATTGGAGAGGAGGAAGGAGAGAAGGGGAGTAAAGACACAAATTTCTAAAATTTTACCCTCCAATTGTTACCCGCCCAATATGGTGTTTGACTCACCCCTCTCATCCTTTCCATCCCTTCCCATTCATTTCCCTCTAATGCCAAGTTGTGGAGCACACCCTTTTAAAGTTTAAACAGTATTTAATTGGTTTTTTGCAAAGTTGAAATAATGAACCAACCAAGAGGGAACTTCTGATCCTTTTTTTTGTTCTCTTTTTTAGGGAGGTAAATATTGCTAGTATGTTTTGTATTTTGGTTTCTTTAATAAGGCATGCATTAAAAATGGATTGTAGAGAAGCTATGAAATCTAATCCTCTTTCCTTATTCCTTCCTTTTGGTGCTAGCTGGTGCCAAAACTATAATGATCGGTCTGTAAATTTTACTTCTTCTTTTTTGTGAATGAAAAATCAATGGTTGATATTAATATGAATATTTGACACATGCTTGTGTTCTTTGTGGCTAGCTAAAGAGGGGTTCTTTTGGGGAAATGAAATCGAATACCATGAGGATACTGAGGAACCATAAGATAACGTAGTAATTATAATTAGATACCACAATGATCATAATGTGTCAGTGTCTCATAAATGCTTCTCTCTGATCATGGTGAACAATGCAGGAGTGGATGTGAGCATGAACACACATCTTAAGATGGTAAAGCTGACACTCAAAGGGAAGAACCCTGTCACACTCGACCACCTAAGTGTGAGAGGCAATAACATTCGTTACTACATCCTTCCTGACAGCTTAAATCTTGAAACCTTACTTGTTGAGGAAACACCAAGGGTTAAGCCTAAGAAGCCCACTACTGGTATGTCTAAACCCAATATTTCTTTTGTCACTTCTAATAACCAGGTTTATTGCATTTGCGAAAGTTTTTTCATTACATAACTAAAGGCAGTTTAGAATGTAGAAGTCATTTGAGCTAAATTTTTAGAATATTTTTATGTCTAACCTGATATATGAAAAATAGATGTGCAGTATGATGATGTGATTTTATGTTTGTTTTTCATGGATGCAGGGAGACCTCTCGGAAGGGGCCGGGGCCGTGGGCGTGGCAGGGGTCGTGGTCGTACCCGTTAATTGTGGTGTGGTATTTATTTTTTGCAGTACGTCAAGGAATATCAATGCCAGTTGTATTAGAGCTCATGTTTTGTGCTTGTTACTTGTCAGATTGGAAGGGATTAGATCTTTATTCATGAGACTTTTATGTAGCGCACCTGTTCTAGTAAAGCAGTAGTATGAATTTGTTGGATATGTAATCATGTGTCTTTGTTTGTCTTTTAAGTTGCGATGTTAGCTGGTATGATCTTTATGCCCATTTTTAATTTGATTCACTAATACTATAGAACTAAATTGCCATCACCGAAAAATTGGGCCTCCTGGTTATTTATAGATAATTGCCCGTGTTTGACATGAACAAGTTCTCATTTATTTTGGGCTTCAGCTCTCCAAGAATTAGATCTGTGAATTTAGATTGACAACTTTTTTCATTTAGTTGAGCTTTTTATTGCCAGATGCAATGTTCAACAAGTTTGAGAAGTCACGTTGAAGTCGGGAATTCAATTCTCAATTGTTATATGGATTATGCCCGAAGCATTTAATACGGGATTGCTGGCTCTAATTGATTTTGTATACAAGATGTATCTTAGCCAAGAAAGTGAATAGTATGTTCTCCATGCATACAATACCACGTACAGCTAACAGCCAAACAATGGTAATTTCACAATAAATATGAAAACATGCTCGGCCTACTAGAATTCTACAAAGAAAAAAAAGCAATACAATAGGCGTACAAAGAGCGTACGTGTTACTTGCCTGTATTGGTTCATACCTAAAATGAGTCCAACAAACCCTTGTGACAACTAAAATTTCCTTTCTATCATAATATCATGACTAAACAGGAAAGTTACTAAAACAAAATTCCCACCATACAGATCCAACCCAAAAGATGAGTTGCTGAACAATGAGATTCAATCCAAAAAATGTTTCATATTCTTCCTCTTAATGGGGGAATCAAATGTTACAATACTTTAGCAGTAGGTGGTTTTGAAACTGAAGCAAGGGACTTGAGAAGAGCTGGTGAGGGCCTCCTTACAGTATGAACAAGTAAAATCATAAGACTAAGCATAGTCAAAGCCCCTGCTTGGTGAGCTGATGCCAACGAGGTCGGCACATACATCAGTAGTGTCGATAATCCCAGTGTCACCTAACACAGAAGAAAAATCATTTCAGAACAATAATGCAACGCACAACGGAAACAACTATATTCTAACAGACCATTAATTCGAAAGAAAAGTATCACCTGAAGAGTAGCCATCCCCAATGTACTTCCAATTAAAGATTGCACAGCTGGATGCAAATTTATTCTCCTTGAAGCTAACCAGAGAGCTCCAACAGCCGAAAGTGTGGTCATTGCAAGAATGCGATGGTTCAGCTGAAATAACAAAGACACCTTTAGTTACATTACACAATTGTGGATTATAAAATATGAAGGAAATTTAGACATTGTACCTGGACTAATGAAGTGTTCTCAAAGAAGTTGCGAATAAAAGGCTCCATGCTAAATATGTCATCTGGAACCCATACATCTCCCATCTTAGGAAATGTATTGTATGCATGACCCTATATAAGAAAATTCTTTATTTAGGGTCAATTTTGAAGTACATATATATGAACTTGTGTTCTGTGAAAACTACATAAACATAGTACTGAGAAAAATCAACTGATGCTTCCGGCTATTAGAATGTTTACTAAACTTGTCATCTAATTCTTCAGCAATATCTTTCATTCTTTTTATTAACCTAGTATCTTTTCATTTTGCTATCCTGCAACTACGCATTGCACAATTTGTCACTTACAAAGTATTTAATCAGAGCATCTAGAGTTTAACCACAGAAATCAAAAGTCCAAAGTTTTGCAATACCACAAATGGAAAAGAGATAAAATAATTGAGATAAAGAATTATAAAGCCATAAGGAAAACCAGACCGCATCATTGCCAGCAACAAAGGCCCCAGAGACTGCAGTTAGGCCGACAATAAAACTGGCAGGTAGGGCCAGTCTTCTAAGTTTTGTTGCTCCATGGACCCAGTTCAGCGACCCAGATAGTGGCTCTGGCATGACCACAGATAAAGCCGTCCATAATATGCCACTATATATAACAAAAGCAGATGTGAGGTGAGTTGCCAGGCGGTATGGGCTGACTCGTGGTTGTACCCACTCCGACTTTGGTTCCTGTAATAAAGAAGAATGCACAAGGGGATATTTACATGCCAATGTTAAGAAAGATATATGAGAAATAGCCATTCTAGTTAATATAACAGAGTTGTCTCGTGATTTCACATGGTCAAACACATGCAACTAAGACAAGTTAAAAAGTACGCCCACATAAACATCGGTTATTAGAGGGAAGCCCAATTTAGTACCTGTCCTAAAGTATTTCTGTCGGAGGGATGAAGGGCATGATTTTCATGCTCTTCCAGTTAATATGTAATATTTCCAATGGAAATGTGGCTATACCAAGTTTCTGGAAGGGCGCATGTACAAGAAAGAATGTTTTGTTAGTACCTCTAGGCCACTTTTGACCATCCACCAGCCAACAAGTCCTTGCCCGCCACCAAGAGCGAAGAGAGCAGACAATCTCAGACCAAGCTGGCGAGTAATATAACCCTTTGCAATAAAATATGCAAAAGGGAATGCAAATGCCAAACCCAAACCCCGGCCCCACATTCTGTGTGCATATTCCATCCAAAAAATGAATTTGAAATCCTCAATGCGCATTCCCTTGTTAATTCTGCTTAGAATTGTCATGCATGAAATGTCAGCATCATATTTCAAAGCTAGCTGGAGTGCTAATGAAATGGATGATCTGTTATATCATCACTGATCAATGTACCAGGTATCTACTTTTAGGGATTGACCATTGTTAGCATATGCAGATTTGGTCACCAAGTACAGGTGCCATAACTGTCTGGTATGGCACTGTTACTAACCATACTAACCAAAGAAAGATAGATAATCAGAACTATTGGGTCAAATGCTACTGACTAGCATTGACAGAATGTGGTTGTACAAAAACTCAATTGATTACTTATTTCCAAAACAAATGAAGCATAAAATTCCAAAAATATTACAAATATCAATTAATCAGTCCCAGTCTAATCCGTTTCAGTATGTATCAGCATTGCACATGTACAATTACCAGACAAACCAGAATTGGTAATTGCAAACCATGTACTGGTACTCTCTTTGAGTTTAAACAGCTAGTAGCATATGTGCTCTCCTTTTAATTGAAAGAGATTGGTATAAGCGACTTTGTGTGATATTATAACAACAAATTACCTTTTATACTCAGGTGACTGTTGATATTTCTCAAACTCACATACCCATTCTTCCTGTGTCAGTGGAGGTAGCGTACCGGTAAACTTCCAATCTGTCATTGACAAACCAGAGCGTGTCAGGCGCGTGATGCCACCAAGCACCACTAAACTGAAAACCCATGCAGCACAACCAAAAAGCCATATTCCAACTGCCTTCTGTGCATGGGGCCCCTTTGTCACCAGTAGCCTAAGACCTGAACTTGTGGTCTCTGATGTGGTGGAGTTCAGTATTGCAGCTGTGGTCGACATTCTTCTTGTAGAGTGATTGATTAGGTTCTGAAATAAGCATTACAGCAATATCTATCATGGCACCAAATTCAATTGTTCAGGGCGAGAATATGTTTTACAAATTCACTATTTATTATGAACTAATAATCTATAATGTAAAGAGGCTTAACAGATGGAGTTAAGAGTTTAGTCTCTATTAAGGGGACATGCTTGGCTATGAGGAAGACCTTAAGGAGGTTTATTGGCATCAAGAGGGAGATTTGACCAAGGATATATTTTAAGATTTGAAGAAAAAGGACCTCCTCCGAGCTGTTCAATTGGCTTAAAGTAAATCAAAGAACTGAAGAGGCCTAATGAGCGGCTTGCGCAACGGGTAGACAAGCCTTCGTTTTGCTCATTACCTGTGCTAAAGAACTATCTCTGCTACTGCATTCTTAATGTAAGTTTTAGAGATTGAAATGTCTCTTGTGCTAGCAAGAAATCATACTATGCAATCACGAACTAACATATATACTCCCCTCAAGCTTTTATTAGATCAATTCAAATTTATAGAAAGTGACTAGCAAAGCAGATAAAAGATCCTGAACCTTGGGAAAAGATTTGAATGCTTGGAAATAGCTGAATCGGGAGAGGAGGCATCGGTCACAGTGCTCTGGAACCGAGAATCTCGAACCGGATAGAAGAGATGACTCATTGGAAACCCTCGAAAAACCCCTCAGTTCAGAAATTAGGCTCACATGTTTGCTCCGACGAAAGAGAGATCCAAGTCTACTCGCAGCGAACATTGTTTTTGCAAAACCACTAGAAGGCCAGAAGAAAGACGGACACACGGGGGAGAGAGAGACACGACGAAAATATTTTGAGCCGGGTTTATGAAGTGGAAAACTCCAAAAGGGATTCAAAACAACTATAATACAGATTGTCGACGTAGTCGAAACTCGATACACGGATATCTTTATTGTTCTTATCTATTTTTTTTTTTCTTGATAGATTTAGTATTGGATTAAATAGATGAGGAGGGATCACTTATACTAAAAATTGGTGACACTAAATTATATTCTACGTTTTAAAAAATTTTAATGTTCAAACAGTCGATTCAAATCATTCAACATGATCTTCATATTAAAATGTGCTTGCAGACTGAATTTTATATTTTTCTTTATTTTTTTACCATTTATTAAGTATTTTACCAATTCGTTGTTTTCAGACCATTAAATTTTTGTATCCATCTTAATAAATAATAAAAAATTAAAAAAATATATAAAATTTGATATGAAAGTACATTTTAATATACTCATCATATTGAATGGTTTGGATCAACTATTTGAATTTTAAAAATGTAGAGTGTAATTTGATGTCACAACAAAATAATGTAAGTGGATCCCTCCTCTTAATAGATTTATGATTCTATTTGTTTTGAATATTTGACTAAACATTAAATAAAATAATGAACAACGACAACATCAAAACCAAAAAAATTCATAACTAAAATATCTCGGACCGATTCAAAATATATATTCCATAATTCAGTTTAATAACATTATAGTTCACTTAATAATTTATTTTAATAATTATTAATTAATCATGAATTCCTTCGATAAATTATCGCATAATGTGAAGAAAAGCCCACATCTTGTAAATTGAAAAATCGAATAATTTTTTCTCCTTTAGATATTGTAAAATCTTGTATATTTTTCCAAATGCAAATACTCTTTTTCCTTTTCACAAAATTAAAATCATAGTATATTTTCAATTTAGTCCCGCCAACTTTTATTTTCATTTTCATTGACAATGAAAAAAATATCTTAAATATAATAATATCGTTGTCAGAGAGTTCTGAGAAAGTCAAAATTAGATAGCAAGTAATAATGGCGAAAGTTAAATACTGTTCTTCAACAAAATCAAGTTAGTGATCTTCTCAATGAGTGAACCGCCAGCCATTATTTTAAGTGTATGTTGAAATTAATTGAATTTTGTTTAGTTTTTATATAGTTCAATCTTCTTCATAATTTTTTTTTTTTGAATCAAATCAGGCAGTGGCTTCTTCATAAAATGTTAAATATATGATTGTTGTTTAATGATTGAAATTCTAATTAGTAATTGCGGAGAACTTGAGTACAAATTTCCAGTGATTGCACATTATATATTTTTTACGTTCCAGCTCCTATCTAATTTATTTAATTCTTTCCTGATATTATTGCCTATTGTAATATATGACTTAAGTTAAAACTAAATAAGATGCATTGCCGAATTCGGTAAAAAAAAAAATCGTCACAAATTTCAAAAGAAAAAAGACAAAAGGATGTATCAGACGCACAACATGATAAGTTATACAATTGATTTCATATTGTAATATAAAACTTATGCAAAGGATAAGTGAAATTAATATTTCGAATAAATAATTATGCTGGTGCAACGAGAGTTTGTGATAAAAGTTATTCGTACAGGCAGAGGCGGAGCTACGGAGCTACAGTCATTCAAGGATAGATGCTTATCTCTGAATTTTGAAAATCTGCATTGAGTATATAGGATTGACCCATTGTCAAACTCCGATAAAGACTGTTGCCCACCCCATATTATGTTTTTGTCTATCCCTGAAATAAATTCGTAACACAAATTTCGCAGTTGGCGTCAATTCATCGTTTGGAAGAGGAAGGAGTGAATTAAACGAAGGTAGAAGGTGATTCTGACATATGGGACGATTATTTAGATGGTTCAATTTAATGGGCCGACTTATTGGGCTTGAAAAATAAACATTAAGGGTGTGTTTGGATGAATCAAAAATAGTAGCAAAGGTAGAGCTATTTTTAATTTTAGGTTAGTAGCTATTTTAACATTTTGTAGAAATAGTAGAATAGTGGACTATCTCACTAAAGACAAACAAAGAATAGTGACTATTCGCTAATCTAAACACACCCAAACGCCGGATAGTAGCTTGAAATAGTGCTAATCCAAAATAATAGTTATTCTTCATCCATCCAAACGCACCCTAAAAGACATATGTATGTGACTGGAGAGGATAATTTTGAGTGGATGACCAATCATCATTAGAAAACTTGAAATTGACTTGGGAGAAAAAAAAAAAAAGTAACTACGCTGATAAAATTGACAGGAAAAAGTTAAAGCAGCTAAAATAATAGCGTCTCTAACTAAACAAATTTTATCAAAGAAAACAAAAAACAGATAAATAAATAATATATGGGAATTGCCTTTTAATAAAAAATAATAAAGGGGAAAGGATTTTTTGACAAATTAAATTAGTATGTTGTAATAGTGAATTATTTGAGTGTAATATTTTGAGTTAAACTTAATTTTTTGACAAAATACATTTGTGTAATTCTTTTTCTATCATTTTTAATTATGAAACTTGTTTTTTCGGAAAAAAATATCGGAGTTTACGGCTTGATCTGGCTGATTTCTATCAATTCACCCGATTCAAATTCCACCATCAAGTTACCAATTTTGATTCCAATTTTCAAAGCTTTGGTTCTAGGTTTCTGACATCTACGCCAAGGCCCGTACTCGGCTCTGGCACTTTGTCTTAAACCCTAACCATTATATTGTGTTGTGGCAGTGTGAAGGAGAGCTGGTAGGACTATGCGAAACTGGCAACATTCTTGTTTGTAAGAATTTTTTTTTGCCTACCCTTGTTAGAAATCCTACCACTGTTTACAGCTCAATCATGTTTCTATACTTGAATACCATTATCACTATTTTGTAAAATATACATAAGTTTCAAAATTATAATATTATGTCTTATCCTGCAACTCTTTTTTTTCTCAAAATTTATAAAAAATATATTTAATATTCAAAATTATTTCTCGTTTTAAATATTGTGTCACTCTATTATATATCTTGACTCCGCCCCTTATTACTAACTCAGCAATTCTCCTTTATTACATATGATATGACACTTATTTTAAAACTCAAGATATTAAAAAGATATTAATAAATGATGACTAAAAAATGAACTGAATCAAGGCAATGATTTGTACCCAGTTTCTACAATTACTGTTCTTACAAGACACTTTAAAATAGTTATTCAGAATTAGTATAACGTCATTTCAGTTTTTCATCTGGACCTAAGACATTATTTACTAGTATATTTCATTTTGAAAACTATGCTAATTCATGTTAGAGTTACTTTTCTCTCCGAATTTTTTTAGTTATCATCACAATAATTCAAAATTAATTAAGCATCACTCATATCTTCACAATTCAAAACATACCACCCACGCTAGTTAGATGCGCGCACCAATACAGATCCGTGCGCCAACTGGGAAAGCGCACCACATCCGTGCGCGAACTGAGGAAGAGCACCACTTGGTGCGTGGACTGGAGAAGAGCACGATAATTATTTTAGTAACTTTTCTTTTGATAGATTTTGTTCTGAGCACCACTTGATGCTCTTCTCCGGTCCGCGTATGGATGTGATGCGCTTCCCCAGCTCGTGTGCATGCAAGAATATGTCAAAGCATTTTTTTCTCCTCTGGAGGAGAGAAGGCAGCATGGTGTGAGGAGCGCAAATCAATCAATGCCAGCTTGAACTTGTGGTGGTAAAACAAGTCTTACTCTCTAAATTGGAGTGCAATAGAGAGAATCAAGACTTTGCTCTTCAAATTATAATGTAGCATAAAAGAAAAGGCAACCAAATAAGAGAATAAAAATATAAAAGCTTCTACTTTTTTTTTTTTTTTTGAGTGAATAAAAGCTTCTACTTTCTATCCTTGATATCCTCACCTATTTTTGCCATTTTTCTGAATTGCATATGGGCCGCTTGTCATGCGCTTATCACATTTGTCGGGAAACATGTATGAATTATGATCCAATGTCTATTGGACCAGAAACAGGTATAATGGATAAACCAATAGTACAATAATCTGATTCTAGGGGTATGCTGTAGAGCCCATTAACGAATTCCAACGGCTGTAGAGCCCATTATACCAATCATAGGCCTATGAGCGTCAAACCCCTTTGAAATCTTCTTGTACAGTTCGAAATGCTTCTACAAGTTGCTTAGATAAAATGAAATCAGCAGTTAGTTAAGGCGGATTTCCTCTTTAGTATTTGGTCATATAAGAGCCGGTATGTCAGTATATGTGCCGATGTTATCTTGTACTTTGGTATTTAGCTTTATCTTGCATCAGTGCTCGCTATCAAAAATGCTCCACATTTTTTTTCTCAATTTTTAAAATCCAAACAGTCAATCCGAACAGCTCAACTCTCATAATAAAATATGCTTGACAACAAAATTTTATATTTTTAGAATTTTTTTACTATTTTTTACATAGTTATAAAATCACTGTTTTAAGAAGATTCTAAACCATCCGATAAAGTGATATTATATCTATGTAAAAAAAATAGTAAAACAATTCTAAAAATTCTAAAATTTGATCTCCAAACATATTTTATTATGAATATCATGTTGAACGGTTTGGATCGACTATTCATACTTTGAAAACAAAGATAAAGAACATAGAGCATATTAAAGCACAATATGATGCATTTGAACTCTCTTCTCCTCGTTAAAATATTATATCACTGCAACCCTGCCCCTTCTTTCCTTTCAAATATGGCTAAGAAATCAAATCATGCATGAGGTTAGAGATACAGAGAGTACAAAGGTAAACGCACATACCTATATGTCCAATGGAGATCATTAAATATGCCATTTATTAGTTTTAACTAGTACAATCATTAAATATGCCATTTATGAATATCATGGAGATCATTAAATATGCCATCTATGATAACATAGATCCGCTAAAACATTATATCAATAATCTAGAAGTACCATTATTTCGTTCTGAAATTTTTTAACCTAAAACTCCATCGAGACAACCCACAAGTATAATTCCTTAATTGGCATCTCGAGATCAAATGAAATCAGGCCAGTACTCTCCTCATAGCCAAACATCACCTCTCTTGAATCGACCTGTATTCTCTTTGGGATCACTGATGAATAAACCCCAACCGTGCCTGAGCCACACACTTTCATTTCGACGGTTGAGATATTGTCCGACTCGTATCTCAGTTCCTTGATGGCCCCTCCAGAGTTAAACATCCTCACTAGCCCAATGGGGGCAATGGAGGCCCCATTTGATAGCTTCTTCACTGGAACTACTGTGAAGACTTCATATTCACGTGGTTTAAGCGTCACAGGCATAGATGCATTTTTCGGTATATATGTTACTTCCCCTGTAAATGGTTTTTGTTAGTTTATGAACTCACATTGCTTAACCATTATTAGAGAGACAGAAATAAGTAGTATGAAGGTTCTGGTAATGTGATAAGACATGATTAATAGAATGTTTAGTACAGAATATCCTTGCAGTTGTGTCAACATTGTGTGAAATGGGGTATAATTGTAAGATATACGTACCCCCTAAATGGGAATATATGATAACATCTCCATTCCAATCTTCATCCGCAGCACTCCCAAGAAAATCCACATTATTAGCATTGATTACACCTGTAACTCCACTGGGTTGTTCATCATGGATTAAATTTCTCTTGCCAACCCTACACCATCCAGCTCCTTGGCAATTAAAGGCACCAATTACTCCGTTGTGCTCATTTAAATTCCAAATCTTCAAAATGCTGTTACAAGTATAAGCACCATAATTTAGGGTAACATAATAATGATAGAATATAACATAGAGTTTGTTTCAGAATCTTCTGACCTCTTTCCATCCCTTGTTGGGTCAGTGAATAAACAATCTCGACTTGGTCGACCTGGGAGTTTTGCTCTTAAGATAGAACCATCAGGAAGTACAAATTTCTTCAACAAATTGAAATCGTGATTTCCAGGCTTATCACTGCACCCATGCACAATTATCAACCCTGTTTCTCAAGTATTTGATTTTTGCAATTATAATTTGACATAACATATACCTAACATATATTGCACAACCCCCAACTGCTCTTGCTGCTGCATGATACTCGGCCATAGGGTGCATGCTCTGATAATATTTCAATTAGATTCTAATTAATAATTAATGTTATCAGAAATATAGTGTTTAAAAAAGATACATAAAAAGAATATATGAAACAAACTCACATGAAACATGTCCCAATCAGGCTGCATAAACTCTCCAAGGAATATAGTATTATATGCCACGGATGCAATATGTATTGTGTGAGATGCTGGGTCTTTTGGCCAGAAATCGTCAGATGCCCTGACAACTGCAGTTCTCTTTGAACTATAATATTTAAACCCAACAATTAAAACCCACAATCCCTAATACTATATATTTATTTTTTGAAGCCACCATAATCACAGATGAATACCTGTACAAGTTATCAGTATTATGGCTCATGCAAGAAATGATCCCATTATCCTTAAAATTCCTGGCAATGGAAGCCTCTAGTGCCATATGGTACTTCCTTGTCAGCTCAACCCTGCCTCCAAAGCCAGCTCCAAGTGTTTCAAGAATATTTTGCACATCTACTTTGACCCCATCAACACCAGTTGAGGCGAGGTAGGAATGTAACTCGTTGTAGAAGCTGAACACCTTCTCCGGGTGCACAAGACCAAGTCCATTTTTGGTAATGCTGTCGAGGCATACACATTGCTCATTGGATTGGATGCTTGGTGAGGAAACCGGGTATTGCATCTTGGATTCATAGTGCTCCATGTCCCCAATCCCTGGTCTCACTCCACCCCAGTACCCGGTAATTGCGTGCCATGCATACACATATCTGAAATTCAAAAAACAATTTGACAATTTTCAATGATGAACAGAAGAGACAGGAAAAAAAAAGATTTCACAAAAAGAGAAAAACTAATATAAAATATTGTAAGAAAGGGCACAGTGTCAGTGAAATTATAAAAGACAACTTATATGCAAGTAGCAAGATAATTGACGAAAAAAAATGGACAAAAGTTTAACAATATGCATTTACAAGAATTTAATAACCTTAAAAAAAGGAAGAGATGACAAATGAAATTAAAGTCACATTTATTCTGTGGGCTAAAGAAGATTTAAGGGCCTACAGTTAGTACAAGATTGCATATTGTGAAATTAAATATTGGATCTTATCTTGTAATGAGTTTCTTACTTTACGTCATGTTTTTCTTTAATTTCCCTGACTACATAAGCAAGCCCATTCGCTGGATCCTCGTCTCTGTGACCCTCTTTGCCATTTTTCTGGAACTTGTGGTTCTCCTTTATATGTGTCAGCCTATTTGCAAAGCTGAAAAAGAAATGAAAAGCAAAATGATTTTGGCAATTCAAATCTGTGAGTCTAATAGAAATTCTAGGTATGATTATTTGAACTTGTACTTTGCTGCATTATCTGATTTACAAGCCATTCCAGTAGGATCCATTCCAACCGATTGCCATCCATCATCTATTATTACAAATTTAGGAGGTATGCCACCTTTGTGAAAGCTGAAAAATAAAAAGAGAAACAATTCTCAATTTCTTAATTCCTTACGAAAATTTAATTAATAAAAGCATGACAGTACTTTGGATGAGAGTTAAAAGGGCAATAACCTCTCTAGCCCTTGTTTGACCCCCTCAGATGTCACATTTGTGTAGAATGCATCCCATGTACACCAACCAAACCAGTTCAACATATCGGGCATCTACAATAATTGAAATAAGTACAAAATATATAGGTAAATATTAATGATCAGTACAGATTAGTAGACCACCTTTTTCTTCTCTCTGTGAGAGAATGTCCCCAGATGCTTTTCAATAGTCCTATATGTAATAAACACTTGTTAATGCAATGAAAACTGGAGAAATCTCAATCCAGTTTACATCTAAAGAAATACTAACTTGACAGCACTGTTAATGACTTCGAATGGATCTGACCCCGCTCCAACAAATACTAGATGAGTCCCGTCAAAAGACACTACAGCTGGGTCGCCTGAAATTTATTGCATAAAATAAAAAAATTGCACAGAACAGCTCTTTCGGTTTCACTAAAAATAATTGAACCAGCAATTAAATACTTGGAAAATTACCACTCTCGAGACAAATCTCAAGTTCATCATTGGAGTTGCCTTGAAGAACTGCTCTGAAAGCTCCCTCTAGAATAGGTAGAAAGACGGTATAGACCACTGACTCGTGGGACCCACCATCAGAAAAATCGGACCTTTCTCTTCCTTCAACAAGTAGGAATTGGGTTTCAACGGGGATGTCTCTGCCATTTGAGCCCATCCGCTGTGTCATCCACCATAACTTAAACCTGAATGTGCACATGAACCTCAAATCCCTGGAAAATAAAATTAAGAGTATTATATCTATTGTAAACAATTTACAAATCTTAAATTTAAATTGTCTTACATAAATTTATATCAATGAAATATTTAAGGCATATATACGAATTTATAGTTGGGATAGTAGCTTACTAGCTTTCAAAGGTTCGCCTTACGGTCATTGAAAAGATGGCATTTCTCTCCAAGCATGTCAAAATGGGATTTTTGTAAAAGAGAAAAAGAAAAAACTTACTGAAGCTTCCCTATGGGAAATACATTGTGACTGCCACCACGCTCCGATTTGACGCCAATGAACGCACCGTTAATCATCCCACTTCCACTCACTGGCGTCAAGAAAATGTTATCACACACATCTGACAAGATTTTAGTTCCCAAAACCACCAAATCGCCATTTTGTACCGCTATCCCAGCCCCGATTGTCATTTTTCCTCGTATTCAAGAATTCAATCCAATGGATAAAGAGAGGAGAGGGAAAGAGAGAAAAGGATGAGAGCAGTGCGGAACTCAACTCCAAGAGCGAGGTAACTTCCCGTATCGGTTCTCAAATCTCACGACTATAAAATGGAGGGTGGCGTTCTTTTAAATCGAAAGATTTGTGGAATTTTTCATCTTAGTTGCCTACTGTACTGATATTTAAAATAAGGCCCATGTATCACTTTGTAGAGTCTGACAAAAAATATTTAAGACTGATCCTAGTGACTGGACATGGCCAGGGCGGACCGAGGATTTTTGTGAGGGAGAGCAAATTTTTTTTTGAATCGAGTTTAAATAACTAATTGAGTTCAAATTTATTAACTAATTAAGTACTTTATAAAAAATAATGCTTTAATTTGTACTTTTCAATACTCTGACTTATAATTTTTGATATTTTAATATATAATTCTAATTATTAATAATAATTGAAGAAATTTACTTTAATTTTAATCCTAAATTTAACTCAAACTACAAATTAAACATCTAGTGGGGGGCAAAAAAATTTCTATGGAGGGACAGAGCCGATCGAAACATCCCGACTTCCACTTGGGTCTGCCCCTGGACATGGCCTGATATCTCAATCCCCTATCTGCCTCTAGTTGAGGAAAAATGTAACTATTTGGTCACGTCATGTCACGTCACGATATCAAAATTTATTTTTACATAGCGTGACATGATTAAGATGGTTAATGACAGTCACATCATACAAAAAATTATGTCATGTGTGGTCCCGGATGGTGGAGATCACGCAAATAGTCATGTCACGTGTGATCACTGCGTAGATGACAATCACATCACACGAATAGTCACGTCACGTCATGTGTGGTCACGCCATGCCCACACGTGACATGACTGATCGTGTTAATTATTATTTTTAGATTTTAAGTATATAAGAAAATAATAATAAAATATATCAAAAATAAAAGTCTATTACAAAATAAATTATAATTAAGAAATAATGTTGAAAAAATTAATTACATAACGTGTCATGTGACATGATCAAGACAATTTGTATGACAAGTCAATTATAATTATAGTAGGCACTATTATGTTACAATAACAATGCCTACTATAGAATTAAAATAAAATGAAATATTAAAATATTGAATGAGTCTTATTAAAATTAGGATAAACGGCAAGAATAAAATGATTTGAAACTAAATAAATAATAATTGTTAGAGCTGTTAATTTGCTAGTGGATCCATCGTTTTTGCCAATGTAAAATCAGCATATATAAATATAATCTAAAATAACAATTTTATTAGATTTGCAACTTATTTTTGCATTCATAGAACAAGCACTGCATTTGCTGCATTAGTTTTAGCAATTAATTTGCATGTACGGCACAATGATAGGAAATAATTATATAAAATACCGTTATTTTTTCTTAGCGGAATAAAGAAAAAACAATGCTAAAGCATAATTTGTAATATCGGAAGATGCATGTGTTAGCTTTTTTTGTTTAAAGTAATTCAAAGAAAGTTTGTTACTAGCATTTTTTTCATTTCTTCAATTAGTGTTCACAGAAAAAGTCGGAGATGTTTATTACTATACAATAAACTTTATTAGTTTTTTGAATTAAGGTTGGAGTTAGATAAGTTATCTAATTATTTAATATTTACAAATAATTTTTCAATTGAATTTAAAATTTGTAATATTTCACACAGCATTAGTCACTACAACAAAGACTAATTTTTCGCTATACAATAAACTAGGTTTGAACTAATAAAATTATTTATAGAAAAAGTTTTAGAAAAAACATTTTCTTCAAAACTTCAAATTTAATTTGACAACACTGATCATACCTAACTTGTAAAACTATTAAAAACCATAATAAGGATGTATTTGTAAAACTAAAAGCATAGATAATTTTGAATAGTGGAACATGCGTCTAAAACTAAATGAGATTGAAAACTAACTTTTAGCCGAAATTTTTATAAATATACAAAATCAGAAATTAATTTAACAATCTATACATTTTTTTAACTGAATTCGAAAACTATCCATACCGATGAGCAGCTCATCGGTTACAGAGTCCCAAACCGATGAGCCACTCATCGGTTTCAGAATGCTTGAACCGATGAATAAGTCATCGGTTTTAGTCTAGCACGGTTTTTGATGCTATCTGCACACTCTTTGAAACAATGAACGGCTCAGATTAAAACAACGAACGATTCAGATTGAAATACATTACAAAATCTTGAAACCGATGAGCTCTTCATCGGTTTTGAATTAAAATATTTTTTCATTTATTTTTTTTACTTAATTAGAAAATATTATAATTTATTTATTTTTTATATTAAAATATTATAAATATTTTTATATTTTTTTTAAAATTAGATAGAATATAATATAATTTGATTTATTAGAAAGACTTAAACAAATAACCCGGATCAATATTTTTCAGATCAGATTTTTCATAGCTGTAAGAAAAATTAAAATATTTCTTTGCGTGTTATTAGAAAAAAAATAAAAATGCTTTGAATCTGAATTATTGATCCCGGTTCAAAAGTCACTTCTAAGTAAATACAGAAAATATTATGGTCTTTCTATTTTTGAAAAAATAAAATTTTTCAAAAACTTTTCATACATGTAATCATTACTCAAAAATAAAAAAATATTTTAAACTTTTGAAAAAATTTATTTTTTCAAAAATAGAAAGACCATAATATTTTCTATATTTACCTAGAAGTGACTTTTGAACCGGGATCAATAATTCAGATTCAAAACATTTTTATTTTTTTTCTAATAACACACAAAGAAATATTTTAATTTTTCTTACAGCTATGAAAAATCCGATCTGAAAAATATTGATCCGGGTTATTTGTTTAAGTCTTTCTAATAGATCAAATTATATTATATTCTATCTAATTTTAAAAAAAATATAAAAATATTTCTAATATTTTAATATAAAAAATAAATAAATTATAATATTTTCTAATTAAATAAAAAAAATAAATGAAAAAATATTTTAATTCAAAACCGATGAAGAGCTCATCGGTTTCAAAATTTTGTAATGTATTTCAATCTGAATCGTTCGTTGTTTTAATCTGAGCCGTTCGTTGTTTCAAAAAGTGTGCAGATAGCATCAAAAACCGTGCTAGACTAAAACCGATGACTTGTTCATCGGTTCAAGTATTCTGGAACCGATGAGCTGCTCAGCGGTTTGGGACTCTGTAACCGATGAGCTACTCATCGGTATGGATAGTTTTCGAATTCGGTTAAAAAAATGTATAGATTGTTAAATTAATTTCTGATTTTGTATATTTATAAAAATTTCGGAACTTTTAGTCTAGTGACTAAGACATATAGTTTCTATATAAAAATTTTAAATTTAAATAAAAAATAATAATTTATTATAATAACAGAAATATTAAATAGTTAAATGACTTGATCTCTAATTTTTATTTAAAAAATTAAAACGAATGAGATTTGAGAACGGACAAAAGTGATTGGGTCTATCATCTATGCGGGGTCAGGTAATTCAACCCGTGACTAATGTCGCTGCGACTAGATTTGTTTTTTCGATGATAGGATCTGAATTACACTTGAATTTGCGGACGATAAGCTTTCCGTAACTAGCTGCCTATATACAAGGGTTGTCACGTTTAAATTCGCGGACGATAAGTTTTTTTTTTTAATCTTTTTGGATAAATCTTTCCGGGTCATGTGTGTTTGTTTTACGGTCGCTCAAGAGGCCTAGAATTTGAATAAAGCGGGTGGTGTAATAAATTTGTTTGGTTTATATACGACTTAACCGTGAAGTAAAGTGTACCCGCACAAAATGCAAAAAACATATGTACCATCATACCCCGAATAACTGCATGGATTGTTCTTTGACTTCTTTCTTTCTTATTTGAATTTTGCACGGGTCTAGACTATAAATAAACTAGCAGCCAGTAGCTATCGATACACTACTATAGTAATGACGTGTAAAAGAAAACATCTTATTAAAATCAAAAATAGAAAATTTAGATTAAGGGGCTAAAGCATAAAATATCATAAAGTGGACTAATAATTAAATTACAAACTCACATGTAGTATTTTAAGGAGAAGAGGTGAACTATCTAAAAATAAAAAAATCAATTAAATTTCATTACACATAATACTTTTTAAAATTATAGAGATAGTTAAGCATTCTTACTTGAACGTAGATTCATTCCTACATCTTATTGAATTTTTTATTTTTTTAAAAAGAAAAGGTCTAAGCCTGTTTTAATATATGAAACATGATAGTCTTACGACATGAGCATAAAATAGAGCATAGCATGATAATGAGGTAAACCACCTCTAAACCAAAATAGCTGGAGGCACACAAGCCCAACACTCCTAGATCCAAAGCCAACACATGGTTGGAAGGAAATAACAAAAAATCTAGATAGAAAGCCACCACAGGGCTACGTAACAAAATAGAAACCTAGATAGAATGCCACACACAGGGCAAATGTAACAAATAAAACTAGTATCAGATTGCTTTAAGCCAACTCCTCAGAGTCCCAGTCCACAGCAATCGGGTCAGCCGGGTGAGACACCTGTAACGGCACTTTATCCAAATCCGGTGTCATCCACTTGTTAGCCACCTCCTTGATGTCCATACAGCTTACATGTCCAGTAAATAATAGTGAAAATAATAGTGAGAATCACATTACGGCATGAATGAACAATTGAATTATTAAAACAAAGGTTATTGCGTTGTTTCCAAATCTCCCACAGAACAGCACTAACAACTATTAAAAATGCAGTTTTTATCTCGTTTGGGTAAGGGAAGTGCAAATTGATTCATTAAAGATTTATTGAAGATTGGTATGACGTACAATAAATTAAAAGAAAAATGATATGTATAAGCAAAATCTAAATATGAAGAACTAATTTGATAAATTTATTGGCATTATGGCCAACGAATACATTTAAAGATTGGAGATATTCTGAGGACAATAATCTAAAACAGACTAATGTATCAATTCCAATTAAATGAAACCAGACAACATCATGGAACGGCGCATAAAAGCAAGAGGGGAAGGAGGCCCGACATTTTTTTTCATAACCAAAAAAATAAATAAAATAATATTAATAACCGAACATATTTTTTTTTTCACTCATAACTAAACCGTCCCCCTGGGAGGCGGTCTACCTTCAGACCAAACCGCCCCCCGGGGGGCGGTCTACCTTCAGACCAAACCGCCCCCTGGGGGGGCGGTCTACTTTTTTTTTTTTTTTTGGATTTGAATTTTCAATCTAAATAATGAATGTATTTTTTTGAAATTATAGATATGAAATAAATGGGTAACTTGACTAATCTGGGCCGTCGGCAAAAGGATTTTCATGCATAATTGACTTCTCATAAATAATTTTCTCCGGGCTGAACTGAGCGGTGCTTCGAAAACTCAGACACCGCTCGCAGGGGGCTGCCGCCCCCCTGCCACCCCCCGCATACTCCTAGAATCAGGCCCACATACATAACAATAACGACATGTCAGTTCAACCTGATTTATGCACAGAAAGAGAAGTCCGCAATTTTTTTTTTCATGCGATGATTTAATGCGATGATGGATTATTTATAATTATGTTTATAATTTATGTATTTTGTAATATTATGTATTTGTTTATATTTTTAATGCGATGATGTCCCAGAATTGACTTGGCTAATGTTGGATGCTAGCGAGAGGTCCTCAACTTGATCATTTACATTCAAATAAGCTATCTGTAGACAACAGGATTAAACACTTCAATCATTAGTCTTACCAATTGTATGCTCCATGAGATTTCTCGCATCATCATCTCGTCCCAATTTCAAAAGCAGTTCTAACACTGGTGCAGAGGCAGCTAAATCAGGTTTCATCCCTTCTTTCTTCATTCTGTTAAGCACACTCATAGCTGCATTTACTTTTCTCTTCTTAGCATATGCTTTGAGCAAGATAGTGTAAGTAGAGAGATCTGGTGCTACATGATTAAGATGCATTCTATCTAGGATATTCAGCACATCATCAATATTACCATCATTTACATAGCCAAGAAGTACAAATCGATATGATACAACACCTGGATTTATACCTCCCCTTACCATTAAGTCGAGCAACTTTTCAGCTTCCATGCTTTGTCCTTGTTTGCACAAAGAATGCATCATTGATCGATAAGTAACCTCATCCGGCAAAAAGCCTTAGTCAATTATATCCTTGAAAACCCTAATCGACTCTTTCCAACAGCATAGCTTAGAATATCCATTTATAACAATATTATATGTGATAAGATTAGGTGTGGCACCTTGATCAAGCATATCATATAGTAATTTTTCTGCCTTGTCAGTTTCCCCCTTCTTACAAAGTGCATCCAAAATTATATTGCATGTCACAGTGTTAGGTAATATTCCCTTTGAAACCATCTCATTCATAACCCTCTTGGCCTTTTCTGATTTGTTCATCTTGCAAAGCCCATCTATAAGAGTACTGTAGGTTTGAACATCAGGATTCTTACCTCTGGAATTAATTTTTCCTAATCAGTCCACTTATACAAATTATTGGAATTGACATTTTGATAGAGGTCCTCAAACATACAAAGATTATTGGAAAACCAAAACCATAAACAGGTACAAACATACCATTTTGATAGAGGTCCTCAACTTTTCTGATGATCGAACAAAAATTATTGGAATTGACATTTCCTATATCTTCTCCATCATATGAAACTCACGCACGAAATTAAATCAAATACAAAGCACGACTGACATGGAAATAAACAGGGAGATAAGTGATAAAAGAAAAAAAGAGAACACAAAATTGAGATCGAATGACGCGTCTTTCCGAGGGTTCCTGCAGGCTACCTGGATTTTCGCTAGAAGTATCCATAGAAGGTTGGAATTCGAAACCCTAAACCCAGAAGAGGAAAGAGGGAGAGGGGGAGGGGGAATTCGAAAGGTTTCTTCCGATAATAATGGAAATGATCGAAAATTCGGGTCCCAATCGCCTTATAAGAATAGTTTGCTGATTTTGTATGTATATATTAGCATAGTCTAAAATCAAAGCATGATGGTTCACCATACTATGGTTTATATTATTGATGCACTGGTGAGCAGCAGTTGCAAATTTTTGTAACTACTTTGGGCATATATGATTCACCATACCTTTTTGTAACTACTTTGCAAGGTGAGCGGTTATTGTTATGGATGTGCATTAAATCATCGCATTAAAGCAGTTGCAAATTTTTGTAACTAATTTGGGCATATATTGTTATGTATCCATCATCGCATTAAAAAAAAAAATTGCGGACTTCTCTTTCTGTGCATAAATCAGGTTGAACTGACATGTCGTTATTGTTATGTACGTGGGCCTGATTCTAGGAGTATGCGGGGGGTGGCAGGGGGGCGGCAGCCCCCTACGAGCGGTGTCTAAGTTTTCGAAGCACCACTCAGTTCAGCCCGGAGAAAATTATTTTTGAGAAGTCAATTATGCATGAAAATCCTTTTGCCGACGGCCCAGATTAGTCAAGTTACCCATTTATTTCATATCTATAATTTCAAAAAAATACATTTATTATTTAGATTGAAAATTCAAATCCTAAACACAAAAAAAAAAAAAAAAAAAGTAGACCGCCCCCCCGAGGGGCGGTTTGGTCTGAAGGTAGACCGCCTCCCAGGGGGGCGGTTTGGTTATGGGTGAAAAAAAAATATATGTTCGGTTATTAATATTATTTTATTTATTTTTTTGGTTATGAAAAAAAATGTCTGGAAGGAGGCCGGTTGTACTCAATAGAGATTCTTGTTTAGTGGCGAAGCATTATAATCTATATTGCTTTTTAAAAAGCTTTGAATGTGTTACAAAATAAAGATAGTTATTGGCACAAAATCAGTGTTTGATTCTGTATATAAATTTGACTTAAATTTATTTATTATATCTTAAGCCCCTAACTTGTGACTTAAATTTGGGTCAGATGTCCATCGGACTTAAATTTACGTCCAATCCGCTTTAAAATTTATGTGCATGGATATTAAAACAAATGCACACGAATATTAAAGCAATGCGTACATATTTTAAAGTAGATCGGACGACTATGGAACCATCGGACCCAAACTCATCTCCTAACTTACAACTTCTTAAATTTTCATATCCGAAGTCCCAGAAAAAATTGAGGCACAAAGGAAAAAAAAAAAGCAAGAAAGAAAATCTTAGCCAGCACTGATCATTTATTTGCCACACGCTTTCTATTCTGATTTTTTTTAAATAGAACTCAATTTAAACAAATTAACCAAAGCAGCACAGCTGGTTCGGAAGTTATGAAAATAGCCTCCACCGGTTTCCCAAATCGGTGTGGCTTAAAAAGACTTTGCTACACCGGATCTCCAAACCGGTGGAGCATTTTTATTACCCGATGACCCATTTTTCCACCAGACTGTGGCGCCGCCACAGAAAATCAACAAGCAATGCTCCACCGGAGGCATGTTTTATTTAAAACAATGTCTCGCATATTTTTGAATTTTATATTTTGGTTGATTAATTATTTTTCGGTTAAAGCTCTACGATTTCGAAGATCATACTCAAACAGGAAACAACATAGCATGAAAGCGAGAGGTTTCTTCTTTTCTTTCTTTTTTTACCGAATAATATCACTCAAACAATTAATGACTAAACTAAACTTTAAGAAATATAAAAAACTCTACATAATCCTTGCATTAGTCAACTACATAATCCGGTAGACATTGCTTCAAATAAACAAGCCTCCACCGGTTCCTCAAACCGGTGGAGCATTGCTTGTTAATTTTCTGTGGCGGTGCCACAGCCTGGTGGAAAAATAGATCATCGGTAATAAAAATAATCTACCGGTTTGGGAATCCGGTGTAACAAAATCTTTTTAAGCCACACCAGTTTGAAAAACCGGTGGAGGCTATTTTCATAACTTCCGAACCAGCTGTGCTACTTTGGTTAGTTTATTTAAATTGAGTTCTATTTAAAAAAAAAAATCTTCTATTCTAGATAACTGTAGAATAACTTTATAGATAAGTGTAGAATAACTTTATAGAAGAATACTACGACGATTTGTGATGATTGTGAAACTTGTAAAGCGTTCATAATTGAGTCACATGGCCCCTAACGTTTCCGTGTGAAACTTCAGTGAAGAACGTAAAATAACAAATTGTGTGGAGCTGAAGCTTGAAAATAAAAAAATGTATGTCTTGTAATTACATATTAGATATTCTTGCAATATAAACTCTCAACTGTACTCATCTTTAGACAAATCCATTTAACTAGTGCGAAGTCACGCGTTGCTTCAGCCTATTCATTTAATTATTTTATAGTTTTATATCATCAGCAAGATGGTCTAGAAAACTAATATAATTATTGAAGTTAGTTTCTGTAAATCCTCATGCTAAAATTTTCATCAATCATCAATTTCTTTCCTCAAACACCAATATTTTTTTCCCTCCAAATTATTTTAATGTGCGATTTAATTAAATGATTTGACAATTACAAATTTATTGGCATACACATTGAGTTATATATTAATGTTGGTATAATTTTACCAACGATATATTCATTCAATAGACATTAATGCTTTCCTTATTTTCTTTAATAGGAATAAAGGTAAAAGTCACCAAAATATAGTTTTATAACATTTTTCATAAGTATATTATTTTACTTCTAGAAGCACAATAAAATCCTCTCAAATTTATTTCACGGTTTATTCATTGTTTGGTTAAATTTAATGTGTGGTTTTATTAAAAGATTAAGTAGTTACAATTTTCTGACAAAGGCATTGAATTAAATATTAATTTTTACAAACTCAATGAATAATTTTTTAAATAAATATGCTCATAGAACGGACATTAATGTTTTCATATCTACTTTAATGAAAAGAAACAAAGAATTAATCCGAAGATTATATTGCAACGTTTTTCGCAAGAAGATATGTACATCATTTGGCTTCCTGAAGCAAGAAAAGAACCTCTCGGTGCTGTTCGGCTGGAAAGGATTAAGCCTCCCTAAGGCTTAATCCGCTTCTTTTAGCTTCCTTAGCAGCTTAATTCTACTGAACACCGATTCCTTAGTGCGGATTAAGATTACATCCTTTAGCCTCATTTTGCCCGGATCTTAATCATCTGCCCGAACTTTAAGGCACCCCTACCCTTTCCTTAAGCACTTAATCCTTCACCTACGGATTAAGACAACCGAACATCGGTTCCTAGCGCTCCTTAAGCTCTTAATCCTTCACTCTTAATCCTTTGTTGCCGAACGACCTCTCAAGTGTTAATAATCAACACATACTTAAGCTTTCGGTGCCCGCCGCCTGGACCCGCCATCCAGCTCTGCAAAAAATTAGGAAAACTAAAATTTTTAAAATGAAGAAGGCATAATGCCTGACAAAAGACATTGTACCGTATTTTGAACTTAAATTATTGTATATATAAAATTTCTAACTCTTAATTATTTTCTTGTGATGCATTGTGTTGGGTATTTTATAAAATTACAGTTTATAACTCCAACTTTGGAAATACATTTTCATGGATTAAAATAAAAGAGAAAAATAAAAATAACAAAGAGAAAAGCTGTTCAAATTGTTCTTTTATTTCAAACTTTTCATATTAAAAGTTTCCAGCATGCACGCATTAATTAAAGTGCTATTGCTTAATATTTTAAAGAAGGCGGTTTCTTAAAATTTGAGTTTTATTTCTTTCAAACGAGATTATCTAATAATCATAGAATTGAATAATTATTACCCCATACAAGTTACAAATTACTAAAAGTTCCAATTAAATTCATTCACATGGGCTAACAAAAGACATATCCAATATATTTGTTTGAAAATAAACAAAAGTTAATGAATCAAATGCATAATTTCGATTGTCGTCGGCTTCCTCTTGATAATAACATTCTATTGTAGTAAAACAATAGATCAATTATTACTATTCAATCAAACAACCATGAAAAAAATAGTATATAAAGAAATGAAAAGAAAAGAAGCAATGCAAATTATCATTATAAAGTCTTAAAAACTAATTTAGAGTCGAAACTTTTTTTTGCGAAAACCAAAATAAACTACAATTAAATTAAATTAGTATCTATAGGCTGTTGTACTTTTCTCAGCACATATAATTTTCCTAATCTCTATATATTGTCTCTATTATATTTTGACGAGTTTATAGTATGAAATAGAAAATGATGAATGAAAGAAAAGAATGAATGGATGGAAATCATCAGCATGAGTGGTCTAGGAAACTAATACAACAACTCTCTGAAATAATTGAGAAAATAAAAAAAAAATTAGTTTCCATAAACCCTCACACTAAAAATTTCCATTAATTTCAACTTCCTTTCCTCAACCACCAAAATATTTTTTCGCTCCAATCTATTTTTTAATTTTTTTATAGGAATATGTTGAGGACGAAAGGAGTTTATATAGATGAATGAATAGGTAATTTGGTAATATCACTTCACTATTTGTCTATGGTTTAGTTATCTTCGATGTGCAGTTTTATTATATAATTTAATGGTTATAAATTTTCTCACAGATATATTGAATTTTATATTGAGGTTAGTTCAAATTCAATAGATAAAGATTTATCAAAGATATACTCATTTAATGGACATTAATTCCTTCCATATTTCCTTTATAATATTTTCATACATATATTATTTACTTCTAGAAGCAAAATAACATCATCTCAAGTGCTATGACGATTGGTTCCTCAATTGTGAATTGTTTATGATAACTTAATATATTTGAACATATCAGAAATAAAAATCAATTGACATTTAAAGGTGTAGAAATAAAATGGATAAAAATCAATTGAAAAATAATGATTCGGGTACAAACTTCAAATCGATGATAAATGTATACTAAACACAAACTTTCATGTACAATTAAACATAAATGTTTTAGAATGAAACTAAAATTTTAAAAAATATTATTATATTATTTAATATTCATAGTATATATCAGGCATTTAAAAATAAGAATCTGCATCCATAAAACTAGAACTTATATTCACAATATAAATTTGATATTTTGACATCGATCTATAAATTAAAAAATTGTAGCATGTAATTGGTCATTTATTTTCAGATAATTCAGATGTCCGCATATTTCTAGAGATAAGTTATTCATAAAAAAAAAAAATTATTTTCAGAAACAATATGTAGTGTTAAAAATATATAATATTTCAGTAGTAAAGTAGATGTCATAACTCAACCAGCCATGTTATAGAATTTTGAAATTAGCTCTCGAATTAATAAATTTATGTCTAAAATTTTGTATCTGGAAATATAGTTGCAAACTTCACTAAAGTTTTAAGGTTTTAAGATGTGTCATTGGAATTTTTTTTAAATATTGTAATGATAAGTCAAGTTAAAAAATTCGAAAGATGACAGCTCTAAGATTTTGAAATTATAGTCATATTTTTTAAAATATTTTGTATCCTTCATCACTAAATTCATAGCTAGTTTTTGTTATAATTAGAAGCATAACTCAGTAACAAAAACTTTGTAGGTTAAACAATGCGGAAGAAGAAAGTTTACCTATAAACAAATGAAGATGTCTTTACTATTTTAAAACTGGAATATAAAACTGTTTTCTGATCTTTATTATTGTGTTTTGGGTGATGATCAATTCAAGGTGTGATTAATATCAATTATATATTTTTCAAATATTACGTCACCAAATATTAAAAGTCAAACAACATATATTAATTTTATAGTAAAATAAAAGGGTTCAAATATTTGTGCTCCCAGTTTCTAATTTTCAAATAACAAAAATCCTATAATTTATATGTCAAAATAAAATTATTAAATGTGATTATATTATTTTCTCTACATACAAAATTATCATTTTTCTCTACATGTATATCTGAGGGGTGCTAAGCCACCCTTTCATTTATTTTTTAACCAGGTTTATAGAAGTTCAACTAAATGTTATTTTTTGTACATAGTAGCTCTCTCTATGTAATATTATAAATTTTATAGGGTCTTAAGAATCAATTTTGAGAAGCGATCTTTATTTCCATTTGCATTTTTTACTCCTTCATTTCCGTACCATCAATATTAAAAAAATAGGAAACTTCTTTGCTTGGGGAATTTGGAAAGTTAACCGTATAAAGGAATGTCATTGAATGATTGATTGAAAGAAAGAAATTCCACTAAGCATCTCCACCAATTCATCAAGAAAAAAAACAAATTAATCAATATTTGAAGAGTGGCGAAATCCGACAGAGCGCATCTATAGAAATTCAAAAAACAAAGTTAAAGAAGAGTTGCGAAATTCAATTTTAATTGAGGTTTGTATTTATTTGTACTTTTTAAAATTATTATTCATTGTAATTTTGAGATAAAAAGTGATAATTTTTTATGTATAATTTGTACACATATAAAATTATGTCTAAGAGAAAGATATTAGACTCTTATTTCAAGGTGAAGGAAAGAAACTCAAATTCTCAAACTCTCACAGAAATTTCAAGTATCGATAATCATATTTCTAAACCAATTCCACATGTGATGAATATCGATCAAGAGTAACCTTCGCAGAGTTCTTTAAAATAATTTAAATATGAAATAGATCCAGTTAAATGCCTCCAACTATCAAATTACCCTACTAATGAAAGAAATAAAGTTAGAAAATTTTACATACTTAAGGGGTCTTAACAGGAAATCATAGGTCGAAATTTAAATAATATATGAATTTCATGTTTTTAATTTAGTTTTGATAGAACGGTATTTTATTGATGCTAGTTATTTATTGTATCTTTTTATGAACTCAAATAGTGAAAAATTTATTGTTATAAAAATATTTTTCATTATTTTTTTAAAATGATGTTTAGCCCCACTATATTCAAATTCTGGTTTCGCCCCTATCAAACACATATCAGGGGTCCATTATATAAAATTTTTTTAGTGCTAAATGGGGGTCAATTTTACGGTGCCCGTAGAATTTTACTCTAAACTATATAAAAATTCATATAGAAAGACAAAAATTTTGAAAATTAATGGGGTCAATTTATCCCTATTCACCACACATGGCTCTACCATTGTGAATAATCACATCACGTGTGATCACGGCGTGGATGACAATCACATCACGCGAATAGTCACGTCACGTCACGTGACATAATTAAATATGATATGACTGAACGTCACGTCACGGCGTGGATGACAATCACATAACGCGAATAGTCACATCATTACATCACGTCACGTCACGTCACATGACTTAATTATTGTTTTCAGATTTTAAGTATATAAGAAAATAAAAATAAAATATATCAAAAACTAAAAGTCTATTAAGAAATAAATTACAATTAGGAAATAATGTTGAAAATATTAGTCGTATAACGTGTCATGTAACATGATGAAATTAATTATAATTATATTATAGTAGGCAGTTTTATGTTACAATAACAGTGCCTACTATAGAATTTAAAAAATAAATTGAAATATTAGAATATTAACTGAGTCTTATTGAAATTAGGATGAATGGCAAGAATAAAATGATTTGAAACTTAATAAATAATAATTGTTAGAGTTGTTAATTTGCTAGTGGATCCACCGTTTTTGCCAATGTAAAATCAGCATATAGATAATCTTAAATAACAATTTTATTAGATTGGCAACTTATTTTTGCATCCATAAAACAAGCACTGCATTTGCTGCATTAGTTTTAGCAATTAATTTGCATGTACACCACAATGATAGGACATATTTATATAAAATACTGTCATTTTTTTAGCGGAATCAAGGAAAAAAAATGCTAAAGTATAATTTGTTATATCGGAAGATACATGTTGATACGTGTTATTTGGAGTTGATAGTCCATATATCGGAGGTGGTTGTCGTCTGCCGGATCTCGCCTTATCTCGATCGATAAGTTGAGACTTGAATGATTGGTTGAGGTAAGTCGACTTATCACAAGACAATAAGTCAGAAAGAAATGAAAATAGGACTTGAGATATTCTGACTCTTTTCTATGCGATATCTCTTTTAGTGTAAGCTAATAGCAATGTGTCGATTCTCTTTCTTAGAAAATCTAGGTCTTTTATATCAGTTTCTCAAACCGTTTTTCCACATTAATTGGGGATCATGGGAGAATGGTTTTAGAGATCGTGGGGGCGGTTATCTAGCATAAGGCGATGCAAGCCCCACGCCGGATTAACCGCTTCTATTCATGTGCCATGGCCTGTTGTTTACAGGGCTCAGATTTTTGAGATTTTCTTATTGATTCCGGGCTAGCCTTATAAGAGAGGTCCAGATTCCAGTTTTTATTTAGTCCAAGCAAAATTTAGAGCTTTGGTAACATAGTCCTATCACATGTGTTTAAAGTAATTCAAAAAATGTTTGTTATTAGGATTTTTTCATTTCTTCAATTAGTTAGTGTTTATTAATGGCACATCTTCAATTAGCTGAGTTCACAGGAAAAATCGAAGATGTTTGTTACTATACAATATTTTTTTTTAATTAAGGTTAGAGTTGAATTAAGTCACCTAATTATTTAATTTCACACATGGCATTAGTCACTACAATAAAGACTGATTTTTCGCTATACAATTAACTAGGTTTGAACTAAGAAAATTATTCATAGAAAAAGTTTTAGGAAAACATTTTCATCAAAAACTTCAAATTTAATATGACAACATTGATTAAAACTATTAAAACCCATAATAAGGGGGTATTGGTAAAACTAAAAGCATAGATTAGGGGCATTCATCGGTTTGGTTCGGTTGAAACCGAGCCGAATTAGGCAAACTAAAGTTATAATTCGGTTTAAAAAATAGAACCAAACTGAACAAAAAGTTTTATTTCAGTTTGTTCGGTTCAAACAGAAATATATTATTATTTTTTACTTAAAGCAATTATTTTGTAATAAACTGAAGTATGTTAAGAAATAAATGGGGTATTAAGAAATAAACTGGGATATTAAGAAATAAATCAAAGTATTTAAAGTAATTGATTAAGAAATAAACTGGGATGGTCTGGATCAAATTCATAACATATAAAAGTTCGGTCGGTTCGGTTATTTTGGTTTTGAAAATTTTCAAACCAAACCAAATCGAAGTTATAATTCGACTTTAAAAAACAAACCGAACCGAATCATTAAATCGAAAAAACCAAACCTTTTAGTCCAAATTAATTCGGTTCAATTCAAAACCGATTAAACCAGACCCAATAAACACCCCTAACATATATATTTTTGGTACATATATTTTTGGACGGTGGAACATGCAACTAAAACCGAATGAGATTCGAGAACGAACAAAAGTGATTGGGTCTATCAACTCTTTTTTTTGTGGAGAGGGTCTATCAACTGTGTAATTTAACCAGTGACTAATGTTCGCTGCGACCAGATTTTTCTTTTTCTTTTGGATGATAGGAAAAAGTGAATTGGAGTTTGCAAATTGGTTTGGGATTCTGTTTTAGTGGTTAATTGGAGTTTGCAAATTGGTTCAGACAAGACGGCCTTGAAAAGTCGAACTGCAAATTGGATTTTGCTTCCTTAGATGAATACTTAAATTGTTTTATAGTGAAAAATCATATAACAATTGAATTTATACAGTACGGAGGAACTCTATATTTTTTTTAATTTTTGTGAACAATTAAAAATAATTTATGTTTTAATTATGGATGTTATACAGTGAACGAAAAAAAAATTGAAGCGTAAATCATTGGCTCGTGTGAAGCCAAGTTAATAATTTTTTAACTAAATTTATTAATCCTCTTGATGAGTGAAGATCTTCTTGGCTTATTTAGTAATATTAAGAAGTATTGTTTTTTTAAGTAAAGAGTGGAAGTTAAGTTATTTAAAAAAAATCTCATTTGAATTTCGGATATAGGAAAGTTCATATTCTCTGAGTTCAGTTAACAAAATATGTCTCTTTAGATCTGAACCGTTCAATCATAATAAACCAAATTAATCCGAAGTAAAATGCACAAAGTTACTTTAATATTTGTAGGGATCTGATGGACCGGTCTGGATCTAAACAAAATTATTATGTTACTTCAGATTATCATACATAAGGACACACATTAATCTAAAATAAATTGGAGATTGAAAGTAAGCCAATGTTATTTTTCCTTTTTCATTAAATTTCAACTAGATACTAAGATAGGTACATGATGGAAATTCGGATAGATTATAGGTATAATAATTCAATTCAGTGTATGATTTGTTCACTACTCGGAAATTAAACTCTATATGTAAATTAAATTTTAAAATAAATAGAATTTATCACTAGAAGCGCAGCCAATAATTTGAGTCCTAGCATTAATCTTCTTTTTCGTTCGATTTCGTTTCGGATCAACGCAACAACGAATCACCAGCGACAACAATTATGTCTCTACCAGTATCTACATGAACAAGTTTGAAAACAACCATCAATTAATATATTAGTTGCCAACTTGATAGTCTCCTTTCTCTTTTCTGTCTCTCGCTCTTTCTCTGTTTTGGAGCATGTTCACATGAATCTAATCCCAATCCGAACCGTCGCTTCTATTTCGTGGGACAAACAAGTATACAGAAATTTTGTCTGTAGAATGATCATATAAAACCTGAAATACTGTCAAATATCATATTAAGATGTGTGTCAAATTATCTATGTTTTGTCCCAATATCAAGTGAATTTCTATTCTCTAATTAACTGAAATTAATTTGAATTAAGATATGAACCGTCCAATTTAAATCCACACTAATATTAAAAACTCCGTGCATTATAAGCATGAACTAATTTGGTTCGAATTCTGATTGCACGGTTTATAAATTAACTCAAACAATTTGTTAATGCAAAGAATGCGGATTCACATGCAAGTTGCTCTAAAACTTTTGTATGGACTGACACAATTGATCAACTGGTATCCTGTCAATATCGTGAGATATATACGCAAACGACAGGATACGCAAACTTTTTTTTTTTCTACGGAAAATGTCAAGAATAACATGGAGTAAAACCACCTTTGTTCGGAAAAAGCTTAATTGCCTCGTCCTTTAGTGCAGAAAGATTATATATGATTAGGCTGATACCTTATCAGCTATGCAGCAACGACAAAGTATGATGACCATGCAACTAACAACGCTTAATAGACGGTTATTATTTATTTAGTCCCCACTACTAGCCGTGGCATTTCACAGTATGTTCCTTTCAATTGTCGAACAAAGAACAAAGAACAAAGAAAACAAGCTCTAATTACGGGTAGCCGTGGCATTTCACAGTATGTTCCTTTCAATTGTCAAACAAAGAACAAAGAAAACAAGCTCTAATTGGGGGTAGCCGTGGCATTTCACAGTATGTTCCTTTCAATTGTCGAACAAAGAACAAAGAAAACAAGCTCTAATTAGAGGCGTCAATGGATACGGTAAGGATTGGATGAAAGTGTTTTTATATTCGTATCGGTTATAAATTGTTCTTATATGTATTTTATTATTATTCTTTACAATTTATTTTATTCGTACTCTACTTTTATCAGTTATAGTTGTCGGATAATGAAACTGTAGCGGATGAATAATAGATAATACTAATATAATAATTATTTTTCTTATTTATTAAATAAAACATTAAAACATATACATATGTTAATCATTTCACACATGTATAATATTTTATTGCAAAAGAAAATTCTGATCATGCTAAGTGCAAGTAAACAAATTAAAGTACTCTTTTCAATGCTTATCATATATATAATATATATAATTTTTTATAATTATCCGATCAGGTAACGGGTACGAAATATACTTTACCTGTAACCTTATCAGTTTAGATAACGAAAATAAATATTTATCTGTACCCATACCCGATAAGTTTACGAAAAAAAATTCTTATCTGTACCTAACTTATCAGATACGGTACAGATTAGATAAACGGATAAAAGGGTGTCATTGACACCCCTAGCTCCAATTGCTTTCTTTTAATTGTTTTTAATATGAGTTAAAATTCGTTTGGATTATATATATAATGGGGAATTTTGGTTCATGTCGTGATATGAATAGAAGCCCATGACCAATTTGTGAAATTGCATGCTTTGGGCTGAAACATCTTATTACGAAATATTTTTATTTATTTTATCATGTTTTGGGTGGGCTAAGTGGGTCTAAGGCTATAAGCCTAAAGGTCATGTTTGGTTGTGGAGTAAAGTTACTCCGGATTAAATTTCTTACTCTGAGTTAAGGCAAATTAAAATAATTATGTTTGGTCAGAATTTGGTTGGAGTTTGATGAAGTAAGCTAATGAAGAGAGAAAATTATCACATGATGTGACTCTAATAGCGGAACCCACATGTGGAGTAAGTTACTCCACCTCTCTCGGTAGAGTAATTTACTCAATCCGGATTAACTCAAATGTTACTCCATCTTACTCCTTCAAATTTATTCCTTGTTTGGCTCCTTAAAGGTGGAGTAGAGGGTTTACTCCACCGCTTACTCCACAACCAAACATGACCAAAGTACATGTTCAGCAACAGAGATTAAGGTTCCTTAGTCTTCCTTAAGGCCTTAAGTGGGCCGAACAACGGTTCCTTAGTCAGACTTAAAGGTTTCTCCTTAGGACTCCTTAGTTAAGTCGACTCTTCCTCCTTCTTAGAAAATCATCTCCTTTGTGCCTCCTTAGCGGCCAAAATTGGACCATTTCGGATAAATATACCCTTAAAAAGCGAGCTCCTTAAGGAGTGTCATCTTTCTTTTCATTTTTAATTGTATTTCTCTCTTTCCTGGGAGTGATTTCCTAGACGCGGAAAAGAAAGAGATAGTTTTCTCCAGCGAAGATGGACGACGATCAAACGACTGGCGATCCGACAGTTCTACTACGCTCGTACTGAGATGCTCTCTCTAATACACACTAATTGTTGTCACTTCTCAATTTTTCTAAGCTCTCTCCAATGCTCTCTCCTATAAAGATTGATGAGAAACAGTGTTAATTGCTGAAAATTATCCCCATCGCGGGAAGGTACTGATTTGTTCTGCCCTCTCTTGAATTTTGATTTTTCCAAATCTTTATTTGCTTCCAATTTCGTGCCTGCCTAGATCAACTTAAATGGTAATGGTATCTCAAATATATCAGCACAGTTTGTTCTTTTGATTATAATTGATCATTTTTGTATTGGGTTTAGATGTCTGAATTAGAGGCTATTGGTTCAGTAATAAAAAAATTGGCCTATATAAGTTCATATTCTTCTTTTTTTTACTGGTAATAAGTTCATATTCAATTTTTGTATTACCTATTAATTTTTTTGTTCTAACGTAATGGATCATAATTGGTTTGTTTCATGGTTGATCACAATAAAAATGACCTAGTGTATGTAGATTACACTGCTATTTTATATCACCATGCCCTATTTGGAGCGAATGGGGGGTATTGAAATGTGTGCCTCACTTGTTTTTTTTAATGCCTTGAACTTATTGATCCGATTGATTCATTATCATTGCTTGAATTGCTTCCTGGCTTGAGTCAAGAAGTATATTTGTGTTCCTATTACTCATACTTGATCTTGAACATCTCTGTTATATTGTAAGATATGTAATTTGGTTTAAATTGGTTGAAGTAAAGCAAGGCTTGCCTTAGTTTGTACCTTACTCTGGAAAATTTGGTTTCCTTCTGTAGAATTCTTGATTAGAGGTAAAGATACTCGAGGATCTTTACCGACAAATCAAATGAAAATGAACTACTTATACAACAAATACGTGAGCAATGGGTGAGCACTATGAAGACAAACAGCCACACATTAACATTGGCGGCAAAAACAATGATACTTGATACATCAGTTTACTGGTATGAGTTTCGGTACAGCGGGTGCAGAAGATTCGGCAGGAATAACTACTGGTAAGGATTTGGGTGAGAAATAGGGTTTGGTACGACTTCCAATACCATTGGTACGGTTCTGGTAATTGTGATGGTCTGAGGTACTAACACCGGTATTACTGATAAGAAGTATGGAGATGAGATAAACCACACCCAAGCTGGATCAGAGGCGAAGTAAGCAATTTTTTGTTATAAAATCTAATTTATGTTTTCTTAGACTCATTTTATATTTCCTTTTCTGCTTTTACATTTATTTTTATAGCTCAACTGTTTGAGATTTTTTTTCCTTTTCAAATTGTAGTAACAAAACCTCTATAACTCGTTTAATGAAATCAAATGGTGATATGAACCACATTTTTCTCAAATAAAAAAAGAATTGATTTCCAACTTGTTAGTAATTATCACTTTCTCAGTTTTTGACTCTTCTCAATTTATTTTCCCATATTCTTATGCTTAGCAACCTAATGTTCACTTGTTCCTGCGATTAACAACATTATTTGTATTAGTTCTTGTGCAATGAAAGCTCATTTGTCCTTGTTATTGTGCTTAACAACCTCATTTGTGGTTCTTATTGTGCTTAGCAAACATCATTTGTCCTTGATCTTGTGTTTATCAACCTCATTTGTCATTCTTCTTGTGATTATCAACATCATTTGCATTACTTCATCTTAGTTACCTAATTTACCATTGTCATTGTGCTAAGCAACAATCTTTGCATTAGTTCTTGTGCTTAACAACCTCATTTGTCATTGTTCTTATACTTAGCAACCTAATTTGTTATTTTTCTTGTGCTTATCAACCACTTTTACCCTTGATCTTGACTTAGCAAGCGCATTTGCAAATGTTCTTGTGCCAAGAAAGCTCATTTTGCCATTGTTCTTTTGCTTATGAACCTCATTTGTCCTTGTTTGTGTGCTTAACAACCTCAATTGGCGTTGTTCGTATGCCTCTTAACCTATTATGCTCTTGTTCTTGTGCTTAGCAACATCCTTTACACTTCTTCTTGAGCTTAACCTCACTTGTCGTTGTTCTTGCGCTTTGCAACATAATTTACCCTTGTTCTTGTGCTTATGAACCTCATTTGCATTTGTTCTTGTGCTTAGGAACCTCATTTTCCATTGTTTGTGTGCTTAACAACCTAAATTGGCGTTATTCGTGTGCTTAACAATCTCTTTTGCCCTTGATCTTGTGCTGATGAACCTCAATAGCGTTTGTTCTTATGCATAAGAACCTCATTTGCCCTTGTTCGTGTGCTTAACAACATCAATTGTCATTGTTCATATGCTTCTTAACCTCTTCCGCCCTTGTTCTTGTGCTTAGCAACATCAGTTACACTTGTTCTTATGCTAAACAACCTCATTTCTCGTTGTTCTTGCGCTTCGCAACATAATTTGCCCAAGATCTTGCGCTTATGAACCTCATTTGCATTTATTCATGTTCATAGGAACGTCATTTGTCCTTGTTTGTGTGTTTAACAACCTCAATTGGCGTTATTCGTATGCCTCTTAACCTCTTCTGCTCTTGTTCTTGTGCTTAGGAACATCATTTACACTTGTTCTTGTGCTTAACCTCACTTGTCGTTGTTCTTACGCTTTGAAACATAATTTGCCCTTGATCTTGTGCTTATGAACGTCATTTGCATTTGTTCTTGTGCTTAGGAACCTCATTTTCTCTTGTTTGTGTGCTTAACAACCTCAATTGGGGTTAATCGTGTGCTTAACAACCTCTTTTTTCCCTTGATCTTCTGCTTATGAACCTCATTTGCATTTGTTCTTGTGCTTAGGAATCTCATTTGCCCTAGCTTGTGTGCTTAACAACCTCAATTGGCGTTGTTCGTGTGCTTACCAACCTCTTTTGCCCTTAATCTTGAGCTTATGAACCTTAATTGTATTTGTTCCTATTCTTAAGAACCTCATTTGCCCTTGTTCGTGTGCTTAACAACCTCAATTGTCGTTGTTCATTTGCATCTTAACCTCTTCCTCCCTTGTTCTTGTGCTTAGCAACATCAGTAACACTTGTTCTTGTGCTAAACAACCTCATTTCTCGTTGTTCTTGCTCTTTGCAACATAATTTGCCCATTATCTTGCGCTCATGAACCTCATTTGCATTTGTTCTTGTGCTTAGGAACCTCATTTGCCCTAGTTTGTGTGCTTAACAACCTCAATTGGAGTTGTTCGTGTGCTGAACAATCTCTTTTTCCCTTGATCTTGTGCTTACGAATCTCAATTGCATTTGTTCTTGTGCTTAAAAACCTCATTTGCCCTTGTTCATGTGCTTAACAATCTCAATTGTCGTTGTTCATACGCTTCTTAACCTCTTCCGCCCTTGTTCTTGTACTTAGCAACTTCAGTTACACTTGTTCTTGTGTTAAACAACCTCATTTTTTTTTTGTTCTTGCGCTTTGCAACATAATTTGCCCATGATCTTGCGCTTATGAACCTCATTTGCATTTGTTCTTATGAGCCTCATTTGCCCTTGTTTGTATGATTAACAACCTCAATTGTCGTTGTTCATATGCTTCTTAACCTCTTCCGCCCTTGTTCTTGTGCTTAGCAACATCATTTACACTTATTCTTGTGCTTAACAACGTCATTTGTCGTTGTGCTTGCACTTTACAACATAATTTGCCCTTTATATTGTGCACATGAACCTCATTTGCATTTTGTTTGTGTTCTTAATAACCTTAATTGGTGTTCTTCATGTGCATAACAACCTATTTTGCCCTTGATCTTGTGCTTATGAAACTCATTTGCAATTGTTCTTGTGCTTACGAACCTCATTTTCCCTTGTTTGTGCGCTTAACAACCTCAATTGGCATTATTGGTGTGCTTAACAACCTCTTTTGACCTTGATCTTGTGCTTATGAACCTCAATTGCATTTGCTCTTGTGCTTAAGAACCTAATTTGCCCTTGTTCGTGTGCTTAACAACCTCAATTGTTTTTGTTCATATGCTTCTTAACCTCCTTTGCCCTTGTTCTTATGCTTAACAACATCATTTACACTTGTTCTTGTGCTTAATACCCTAATTTGTCGTTATTCTTGCGCTTTGCAACATAATTTGCCCTGGAACTTGTGCTTATGAACCTCATTTGCATTTGTTCTTGTTCTTAGGAACCTAATTTGCCCATGTTCGTGTGCTTAACAACCTCAATTGTCGTTATTCGTGTGCTTAACAAACTATTTTTCCCTTGATCTTGTGCTTATAAAACTCATTTGCATTTGTTCTTGTGCTTACGAACCACATTTGTCCTAGTTTCTGTGCTTAACAACCTCAATTGGCGTTGTTCGTGTGCTTAACAACCTCTTTAGCCCTTGATGTTGTGCTGATGAACCTCAATTGCATTTGTTCTTGTGCTTAAGAGCCTCATTTGTCCTTGTTCGTGTGCTTAACAACGTCAATTGTCGTTGTTCATATGCTTCTTAATCTCTTCTGCCCTTGTTCTTGTGCTGAGCAACATCAGTTACCCTTGTTCTTGTGCTTAATACCCTAATTTGTAGTCATTCTTGCGCTTTGCAACATAATTAGCCCTTGAACTTGTGCTTATGAACCTCATTTGCATTTGTTCTTGTTCTTAGGAACCTAATTTGCCCATGTTCGTGTGCTTAACAACCTCAATTGTCGTTATTTGTGTGCTTAACAACCTATTTTTCCCTAGATCTTGTGCTTATGAAACTCATTTGCATTTGTTCTTGTGCTTACGAACCACATTTGTCCTAGTTTCTGTGCTTAACAACCTCAATTGGCGTTGTTCGTGTGCTTAACAACCTCTTTAGCACTTGATCTTGTGCTGATGAACCTCAATTGCATTTGTTCTTGTGCTTAAGAACCTCATTTGCCCTTGTTCGTGTGCTTAACAACGTCAACTGTCATTGTTCATATGCTTCTTAATCTCTTCCGCCCTTGTTCTTGTGCTTAGCAACATCAGTTACACTTGTTCTTGAGCTAAACAACCTCATTTCTTGTTGTTCTCGCGCTTTGCAACATAATTTGCCCATGATCTTGCGCTTATGAACCTCATTTGCATTTGTTCTTGTTCATAGAAATGTCATTTGTCCTTGTTTGTGTGCTTAACAACCTCAATTGACGTTGTTTGTATACCTCTTAATCTCTTCTGCTAATGTTCTTGTGCTTAGGAACATCATTTACACTTGTTCTTGTGCTTAACATCACTTGTCGTTGTTCTTGCGCTTTCCAACATAATTTGCCCTTGATCTTGTGCTTATGAACATCATTTGCATTTGCTCTTGTGCTTAGGAACCTCATTTTTCCTAGTTTGTGTGCTTAACAACCTCAATTGGCGTTAATCGTGTGCTTAACAGCCTCTTTTGCCCTTAATCTTCTACTTATGAATCTCATTTGCTATTGTTCTTGTGCTTAGAAACCTCATTTGCCCTTGTTTGTGTGCTTAACAGCCTTAATTGGCGTTGTTCATACGCTTCTTAACATCTTCGGCCCTTGTTATTGTGCTTAGCAACATCAGTTACACTTGTTCTTGTGCTTAACAACCTCATTTGTCGTTGTTCTTGCGCTTTGCAACATAATTTGCCCTTGATCTTCTGCAGATGAACCTCATTTGCATTTGTTCTTGTGCTTAGGAACCTCATTTGCCCTAGTTTGTGTGCTTAACAACCTCAATTAGCGTTGTTCATGTGCTGAACAACCTCTTTTGCCATTGATCTTGTGCTTACGAACCTCAATTGTATTTGTTCTTATGCTTAAGAATCTCATTTGCCCCTGTTCGTGTGCTTAACCACCTCAATTGTTGTTATTCATATACTTTTTAACCTCTTCCGCCCTTGTTCTTGTGCTTAGCAACATCAGTTACACTTGTTCTTGTGCTAAACAACCTCATTTCTCGTTGTTCTTGCGCTTTGCAACATAACTTGCCCATGATCTTGCACTTATGAACCTCATTTGCATTTGTTCTTGTGCTTGGGAACCTCATGTGCCCTTGTTTGTGTGCTTAACAACCTCAATTGTCATTGTTAATATGCTTCTTAACCTCTTCCGCCCTTGTTCTTGTGCTTAGCAACATCATTTACACTTATTCTTGTTCTTAACAACGTCATTTGTCGTTTTGCTTGCACTTTACAACATAATTTACCCTGGATGTTGTGCACATTAACCTCATTTGCATTTGTTTGTATTCTTAACAACCTTAATTGGCCTTGTACGTGTGCATAACAACCTATTTTGCCCTTACTTAACAACATCATTTGTCGTTGTTCCTGCGCTTTACAACATAATTTGCCTTTGATATTGTGCTTATGAACCTCATTTGCATTTGTTCTTGTGCTTACGTACCTCATGTTCCCTTGTTTGTGCGCTTAACAACCTCAATTGGCGTTATTCATGTGCTTAACAACCTCTTTTGACCTTGATCTTGTGCTTATGAACCTCAATTGCATTTGCTCTTGTGCTTAGGAACCTAATTTGCCCTTGTTCCACGCTTAACAACCTCAATTGTCTTTGTTCATATGTTTCTTAACGTCTTTTGCCCTTGTTATTATCCTTAACAACATCATTTACACTTGTTCTTGGGCATAACATCCTAATTTGTCGTTAGTCTTGCGCTTTGCAACAAAATTTGTCATTTATCTTGTGCTTATGAACCTCATTTCCATTTGTTCTTGTTCTTAGGAACCTAATTTGCCCATGTTCGTGTGCTTAACAACCTCAATTGTCGTTATTCATGTGCTTAGCAACCTATTTTTCCCTTGATCTTGTGCTTATGAAACTCATTTGCATTTGTTCTTGTGCTTAGGAATCTCATTTGTCCTAGTTTTTGTGCTTAACAACCTCAATTGGCGTTGTTCGTGTGCTTAACAACCTCTTTTGCCCTTGTGCTGATGAACCTCATTTGCCCTTGTTCGTGTGCTTAACAACGTCAATTGACATTGTTTTTATGCCTCTTAACCTCTTCCGCCCTTGTTATTGTGCTTAGCAACATCAGTTACACGTCTTCTTGTGCTTAACAATCTCATTTGTCGTTGTTCTTGCTCTTTGCAATATAATTTGCCCTTGATCTTCTGCTGATGAACCTCATTTGCATTTGTTCTTGTTCTTAGGAACGTCATTTGTCCTTGTTTGTGTGTTTAACAACCTCAATTGACATTGTTTTTATGCCTCTTAACCTCTTCTGCTCTTGTTCTTGTGCTTAGGAACATCATTTACACTTGTTCTTGTGCTTAACCTCAGTTGTCGTTGTTCTTGCGTTTTGCAACATAATTTTCCCTTGATCTTGTGCATATGAACGTCATTTGCATTTGCTCTTGTGCTTAGGAACCTCATTTTCCCTTGTTTGTGTACTTAACAACCTCAATTGGCGTTAATCGTGTGTATAACAACCTCTTTTTCCCCTTGATCTTCTGCTAATGAACCTCATTTGCATCTATTCTTGTGCTTAGGAACCTCATTTGCCCTAGTTTGTGTACTTAACAACCTCAATTGGCGTTGTTCGTGTGCTTACCCACCTCTTTTCCCTTAATCTTGTGCTTATGAACCTCAATTGTATTTGTACTTGTTCTTAAGAACCTCATTTGCCCCTTTTCGTGTGGTTAACAACCTCAATTTTGTTGTTCATATGCTTCTTAACCTTTTCCTCCCTTGTTCTTCTGCTTAGCAACATCAGTTACACTTATTCTTGTGCTAAACAACCTCATTTCTCGTTGTTCTTGCTCTTTGCAACATAATTTGCCCATTATCTTGAGCTCATGAACCTAATTTGCATTTGTTCTTGTGCATAGGAATCTCATTTTCCCTTGTTCGTGTTCTTAACAACCTCAATTGCCATTGTTTGTGAGCTTAACAACCTATTTTTCCCTTGATCTTGTGCTTATGAACCTCATTTGCATTTGTTCTAGAGCTTACGAACCTCATTTGCCATTGTTCGTGTGCTTAACAATCTCGATTGTCGTTATTCATATGCTACTGAACATCTTTTGCCATTGTTCTTGTGCTTAGCAACATCATTTACACTTGTTCTTGTGCTTAACAACTTCATTTGTCGTTGTTCTTGCGCTTTGCAACATCATTGGCCCTTGATCTTGTGTCTATGAATCTCATTTGCATTTGTTCTTGTGCTTAGGAACCTCATTTGCCATTGTTTGTGTGCTTAACAACTTGAATTGGCGTTGTTCGTGTGCTTAACAACCTCTTTTGCCCTTGATCTTCTGCTTATGAACCTCATTTGCTATTGTTCTTGTGCTTAGAAACCTCATTTGCCCTTGTTCGTGTGCTTAACAACCTTAGTTGTCGTTGTTCATACGCTTCTTAACATCTTCTGCCCTTGTTATTGTGCATAGCAACATCAGTTACACTTGTTCTTGTGCTTAACAACCTCATTTGTCGTTGTTCTTGCTCTTTGCAACATAATTTGCCCTTGATCTTCTGCTGATGAACCTCATTTGCATTTGTTCTTGTGCTTAGGAACCTTATTTGCCCTAGTTTGTGTGCTTAACAACCTCAATTGGCGTTGTTCGTGTGCTGAACAACCTCTTTTGCCCTTGATCTAGTGCTTACGAACCTGAATTGCATTTGTTCTTGTGCTTAAGAACCTCATTTGTCGTTGTTCATATGCTTTTTAACCTCTTCCGCCCTTGTTCTTGTACTGAGTAACATCAGTTACACTTGTTCTTGTGCTAAACAACCTCATTTCTCATTGTTCTTGCGCCTTGCAACATAATTTGCCCATGATCTTGGGCTTATGAACCTCATTTGCATTTGTTCTTGTGCTTTGGAACCTCATTTGCCCATGTTTCTGTGCTTAACAACCTCAATTGTCGTAGTTCATATGCTTCTTAACCTCTTCCGCCCTTGTTCTTGTGACTAGCAACATCATTTACACTTATTCCTGTGCTTAACAACGTCATTTGTTGTTCTGCTTGAACTTTACAACATAATTTACCATTGATATTGTGCACATGAACCTCATTTGGAATTGTTTGTATTCTTAACTACCTTAATTGGCGTTGTTCGTGTGCATAACAGCCTATTTTGCCCTTGATCTTTCGTTTATGAACCTCATTTGCATTTGTTCTTGCGCTTAGGAACCTCATTTTCCATTGTTTGTATGCTTAACAACCTCAATTGTCGTTGTTCAAATGCTTCTTAACGTCTTCCGCCCATGTACTTGTGCTTAGCAACATCATTTACACTTATTCTTGTGCTTAACAACGTCATTTGTCGTTGTTCTTGCTCTTTGCAACATAATTTGCCCTTGATATTGTGCACATGAACCTCATTTGCATTTGTTTGTGTTCTTAACAACCTTAATTGGCATTGTTCGTGTGCATAACAACCTATTTTGCCCTTGATCTTGTGCTTATGAACCTCATTTGCATTTGTTCTTGTGCTTAGGAACCTCATTTGGCCTTGCTTGTGTGCTTAATAACCTCAATTGGTGTTTTTCGTATGCTTCTTAACCTCTCTGCCCTTGTTCTTGTTCTTAGCAACATCATTTACACTTGTTCTTGTGCTAAACAACAGCATTTGTCGTTGTTCTTGCACTTTGCAACATAATTTGCCCTTGATATTATGCTTATGAACCTCATTTGCATTTGTTCTTGTGCAAATCTCATTTTTCCTAGTTTGTGCGCTTAACAACCTCAATTGTCTTTGTTCATATACTTCTTAACCTCTTTTGCCCTTGTTCTTATGCTTAACAACATCATTTACACTTGTTCTTGTGCTTAATACCCTCATTTGTCGTTATTATTGCATTTTGCAACATAATTTGCCCTTGATCTTGTGCTTATGAACCTCATTTGCAATTGTTCTTGTGCTTAGGAACCTCATTTTCCCTTGTTTGTGCGCTTAACAACCTCAATTTGCTTTATTCGTGTGCTTAACAACCTCTTTTGACCTTGATCTTATGCTTATTAACCTTAATTGCTTTTGCTCTTGTGCTTATGAACCTCATTTGCATTTGTTCTTGTGCTTAGGAACCTAATTTGCCTTTGTTCGTGTGCTTAACAACGTCAATTGTCATTATTCGTGTACTTAACCACCTATTTTTCCCTTTATCTTGTGCTTATGAAACTCATTTGCATTTGTTCTTGTGCTTAGGAACCTCATTTGCCCTAGTTCGTGTGCTTAACAACCTCTTTTGCCCTTGATCTTCTACTTATGAACCTCACTTGCATTTGTTCTTGTGCTTAGGAACCTCATTTGCCATTGTTCGTCTGCTTAACAACCTCAATTGTCATTGTTCATATGCTTCTTAACCTCTTTTTCCATTGTTCTTGTGCTTAGCAACATCATTTACACTTGGTCTTGTGCTTAACAACCTCATTTGTCGTTATTCCTGCGCTTTGCAACATAATTGGCCCTTGACCTTGTGCCTATAAACCTCATTTGTATTTGGTCTTGTGCTTAGGAACCTCATTCGCCCTTGTTTGTGTGCTTAACAACCTCAATTTGCGTTGTTCGTGTGCTTAACAACCTCTTTTTATTTTGATCTTGTGCTTATGAACCTCAATTGCATTTGTTTTTGTGCTTCAGAACCTCATTTCCCCTTATTCGTGTGCTTAACAACCTCAATTGTCGTTGTTCATATGCTTCTTGTGCGTAGCAACATCAGTTACACTTGTTCTTGTGCTAACAACCTCATTTCTCGTTGTTCTTGCGCTTTACAACATAATTTGTCCATGATCTTGCGCTTATGAATCTCATTTGCATTTGTCCTTGTGCATAGGAACCTCATTTTCTCTTGTTTGTGTGCTTAACTACCTCAATTGGCATTGTTTGTATGCATCTGCTCTTGTTCTTGTGCTTAGCAACATCATTTACACTTGTTCTTGTGCTTAACCTCACTTATCGTTGTTCTTGCGCTTTGCAACATAATTTGCCCTTGATCTTGTGCTTATGAACCTCATTTGCATTTGCTGTTGTTCTTAGGAACCTCATTTTCCCTCGTTTGTGTGCTTAACAACCTCAATTGGCGTTATTCGTGTGCTTAACAACCTCTTTTTTCCTTGATCTTTTGCTTATGAACCACGTTTGCATTTGTTCTTGCGCTTAGGAACATCATTTCCCCTAGTTTGTGTGCTTAACAACCTCTTTTGCCCTTGATCTTGTGCTTACTAACCTCAATTGCATTTGTTCTTGTGCTTAAGAACCTCATTTGCCGTTGTTCGTGTGCTTAAAAAGGTCAATTGTCGTCGTTCATATGCTTCTAAACCCCTTCCGCCCTTGTTCTTGTGCTTAGCAACATCAGTTACACTTGTTCTTGTGCTAAACAACCTCATTTCTTGTTGTTCCTACGCTTTGCAACATAATTTGCCCGTGATCTTGCGCTTATGAACCTCATTTGCATTTGTTCTTGTGCTTAGGAACTTCATTTGCCCTTGTTTGTGTGCTTAACAAGCTCAATTGTCGTTGTTCATATGGTTCTTAACCTCTTCCGCCCTTGTTCTTGTGCTTAACAACATCATTTACACTTATTCTTGTGCTTAACAACGTCATTTGTCGTTGTGCTTGCACTTTACAACATAATTTGCCCTTTATATTGTGCACATGAACCTCATTTGCATTTTGTTTGTGTTCTTAACAACCATAATTGGCGTACTTCGTGTGCATAACAACCTATTTTGCCCTTCATCTTGTGCTTATGAAAATCATTTGCATTTGCCCTTGTTTGTGTGCTTAGCAACCTCCATTGGCGTTTTTCGTATGCTTCTTAATCTCTTATGCCCTTGTTCTTGTTCATAGCAACATCATTTACACTTGTTCTTGTGCTTAACAACATCATTTGTCGTTGTTCCTGCGCTTTACTACATAATTTGCCATTGATATTGTGCTTATGAACCTCATTTGCATTTGTTCTTGTGCTTACGAACCTCATTTTCCCTTGTTTGTGCGCTTAACAACCTCAATTGGCGTTATTCGTATGCTTCACAACCACTTTTGACCTTGATCTTGTGCTTATAATTGCATTTGCTCTTGTGCAAACCTCATTTGCCATTGTTCGTGTGCTTAACAATCTCGTTTGTCGTTATTCATATGCTTCTTAATCTCTTTTGCCAATATTCTTGTGCTTAGCAACATCAGTTACACTCGTTCTTGTGCTTAACAACCTCATTTGTCGTTGCTCTTGCTCTTTGCAACATAATTTGCCCTCGATCTTCTACAGATGAACCTCATTTGCATTTGTTCTTGTGCTTAGGAACCTCATTTGCCCTAGTATGTGTGCTTAACAACCTCAATTGGCGTTGTTCGTGTGCTGAACAACCTCCTTTGCCCTTGATCTTGTGCTTACGAACCTCAATTGCATTTGTTCTTGTGCTTAAGAACCTCATTTGCCCATGTTCTGTGCTTAACAACCTCAATTGTCGTTGTTCATATGCTTTTTAACCTCTTCCGCCCTTGTTCTTGTGCTGCAACATCAGTTACACTTGTTCTTGTGCTGAACAACCTCATTTCTAGTTGTTCTTGTGCTTTTCAACATAATTTGCACATGATCTTGCGCTTATGAACCTCATTTGCATTTGTTCTTCTGCTTGGAAACCTCATTAGCCCTTGTTTGTGTGCTTAACAACCTCAATTGTCGTTGTTCATATGCTTCTTAACCTCTTCCGCCCATGTTCTTGTGCTTAGCAACATCATTTACACTAATTCTTGTGCTTAACAACGTCATTTGTCGTTGTGCTTGCACTTTACAACATAATTTACCCTTGATGTAGTGCACATGAACCTCATTTGCATTTGTTTGTATTCTTAACAACCTTAATTGGCGTTGTTCGTGTGCATAACAACCTATTTTGCCCTTGATCTTGAGCTTATGAACTTCAATTGCATTTGTTGTTGCGCTTAGGAACATCATTTACCCTTGTTTGTGTGCTTAACAACCTCAATTGGCATTTTTCTTATGCTTCTTAACCTGTTCCGCCCTTGTTCTTGTGCTTAGCAACATCAGTTACACTTCTTCTTGTGCTAAACAACCTCATTTCTCGTTGTTCTTGCGCTTTGCAACATAATTTGCCCATGATCTTTCGCTTATCAACCTCATTTGCACTTGTTCTTGTGCTTAGGAACCTCATTTTTCCTTTGTTTGTGTACTTAACAACCTCAATTGTCGTTGTTCATATGCTTCTGAACCTCTTCCACCCATGTTCTTGTGGTTACCAACATCATTTACACTTATTCTTCTGCTTAAAAACGTCATTTGTCGTTGTGCTTGCACTTTACAACATAATTTGCCCTTGATATTGTGCACATGAACATCATTTGCATTTGTTTATGTTCTTAACAACCTTAATTGGCGCTGTTCGTGTGCATAACAACCTATTTTGCCATTGATCTTGTGCTTATGAACCTCATTTACATTTGTTCTTGTGCTTAGGAACCTCATTTGCCCTTGTTTGTGTGCTTAACAACCTCAATTGGCGTTTTTCGTATGCTTCTTAACCTCTTCTGCTCTTGTTCTTGTTCTTAGCAACATCATTTACACTTGTTCTTGTGCTTAACAACAACATTTGTCGTTGTTCTTGCACTTTGCAACATAATTTGCCTTTGATATTGTGCTTAGGAACCTCATTTGCATTTGTTCATGTGCTTACGAACCTCATTTTCCCTTGTCTGTGCGCTTAACAACCTCAATTGCCGTTATTTGTGTGGTTAACAACCTCTTTTGCCCTTGATCTTGTGCTTATGAACATCAATTGCATTTGCTCTTGTGCTTAGGAACCTAATTTTCCCTTGTTCGTGTGCTTAACAACCTCAATTGTCTTTGTTCATATGCTTCTTAACCTCTTTTGCCCTTGTTCTTATGCTTAACAACATCATTTACACTTGTTTTTATGCTTAATACCCTCATTTGTCGTTATTCTTGCGTTTTGCAACATAATTTGCCCTTGATCTTGTGTTTATGAACCTCATTTGAATTTGTTCATGTGCTTAGGAGCTTAATTTGCCCTTGTTCGTGTGCTTAACAACATCAATTGTCGTTGTTCGTGTGCTTAACAACCTATTTTTCCCTTGATCTTGTGCTAATGAAACTCATTTGCATTTGTTCTTGTACTTAGGAACCTCATTTGCCCTAGTTTGTGTGCTTAACAACTTCAATTGGCGTCGTTCGTGTGCTTAACAACCTCTTTTGCCCTTGATCTTCTGCTTATGAACCTCATTTGCATTTGTTCATGTGCTTAGGAACCTCATTTTCCCTTGCTCGTCTGCTTAACAACCTCAATTGTCGTTGTTCATATGCTTCTTAACCTCTTTTGCCATTGTTCTTGTGCTTAGCAACATCATTTACACTTGGTCTTGTGCTTAACAACCTCATTTGTCGCGGTTCTTGCGCTTTGCAAAATAATTGGCCCATGATCTTGTGCCTATGAACATCATTTGTTTTTGTTCTTGTGCTTAGGAACCTCATTTGCCCTTGTTTGTGCGCTTAACAACCTCAATTGGCGTTGTTCGTGTGCTTAACAACCTCTTTTTACCTTGATCTTGTGCTTATGAACCTCAATTGCATTTGCTCTTGTGCTTAGGAACCTAATTTCCCCTTGTTCGTGTGCTTAACAATCTCAATTGTCTTTGTTCATATGCTTCTTAACGTCTTTTGCCCTTGTTATTATCCTTAACAACATCATTTACACTTGTTCTTGTGCTTAATATCCTAATTTGTCGTTAGTCTTGCGCTTTGCAACAAAATTTGTCATTTATCTTGTGCTTATGAACCTCATTTCCATTTGTTCTTGTTCTTAGGAACCTAATTTGCCCATGTTCGTGTGCTTAACAACCTCAATTGTCATTATTCATGTGCTTAGCAACCTATTTTTCCCTTGATCTTGTGCTTATGAAACTCATTTGCATTTGTTCTTGTGCTTAGAAATCTCATTTGTCCTAGTTTTTGTGCTTAATAACCTCAATTGGCGTTGTTCGTGTGCTTAACAACCTCTTTTGCCCTTGTGCTGATGAACCTCATTTGCCCTTGTTCGTGTGCTTAACAACGTCAATTGACATTGTTTTTATGCCTCTTAACCTCTTCCGCCCTTGTTATTGTGCTTAGCAACATCAGTTACACGTCTTCTTGTGCTTAACAACCTCATTTGTCGTTGTTCTTGCTCTTTGCAATATAATTTGCCCTTGATCTTCTGCTGATAAACCTCATTTGCATTTGTTCTTGTTCTTAGGAACGTCATTTGTCCTTGTTTGTGTGCTTAACAACCTCAATTGGCATTGTTTTTATGCCTCTTAACCTCTTTTGCTCTTGTTCTTGTGCTTTGGAACATCATTTACACTTGTTCTTGTGCTTAACCTCAGTTGTCGTTGTTCCTGCGCTTTGCAACATAATTTGCCCTTGATCTTGTGCATATGAACGTCATTTGCATTTACTCTTGTGCTTAGGAACCTCATTTTCCCTTGTTTGTGTACTTAACAACCTCAATTGGCGTTAATCGTGTGTTTAACCTCTTTTTCCCCTTGATCTTCTGCTAATGAACCTCATTTGCATCTGTTCTTGTGCTTAGGAACCTCATTTGCCCTTGTTTGTGTACTTAACAACCTCAATTGGCGTTGTTCGTGTGCTTACCCACCTCTTTTGCCCTTAATCTTGTGCTTATGAACCTCAATTGTATTTGTACTTGTTCTTAAGAACTTCATTTGCCCTTTTCGTGTGGTTAACAACCTCAATTTTGTTGTTCATATGCTTCTTAACATTTTCCTCCCTTGTTCTTCTGCTTAGCAACATCAGTTACACTTATTCTTGTGCTAAACAACCTCATTTCTCGTTGTTCTTGCTCTTTGCAACATAATTTGCCCATTATCTTGAGCTCATGAACCTAATTTGCATTTGTTCTTGTGCATAGGAACCTCATTTTCCCTTGTTCGTGTTCTTAACAACCTCAATTGCCATTGTTTGTGAGCTTAACAACCTATTTTTCCCTTGATCTTGTGCTTATGAATCTCATTTGCAATTGTTCTAGAGCTTAGGAACCTCATTTGCCATTGTTCGTGTGCTTAACAATCTTCATTGTCGTTATTCATATGATACTTAACATCTTTTACCATTGTTCTTGTGCTAAGCAACATCATTTACACTTGTTCTTGTGCTTAACAACTTCATTTGTCGTTGTTCTTGCGCTTTGCAACATCATTGGCCCTTGTTCTTGTACTTAGGAACCTCATTTGCCCTAGTTTGTGTGCTTAACAGCTTCAATTGGCGTCGTTCGTGTGCTTAACAATCTCTTTTGCCCTTGATCTTCTGCTTATGAACCTCATTTGCATTTGTTCATGTGCTTAGGAACCTCATTTGTCCTTGCTCGTCTGCTTAACAACCTCAATTGTCGTTATTCATATGCTTCTTAACCTCTTTTGCCATTGTTCTTGTGCTTAGCAACATCATTTACACTTGGTCTTGTGCTTAACAACCTCATTTGTCGCGGTTCTTGCACTTTGCAAAATAATTGGCCCTTGATCTTGTGCCTATGAACATCATTTGTATGTTCTTGTGCTTAGGAACCTCATTTGCCCTTGTTTGTGTGCTTAACAACCTCAATTGGCGTTGTTCGTGTGCTTAACAACCTCTTTTTACCTTGATCTTGTGCTTATGAACCTCAATTGCATTTGTTTTTGTGCTTCAGAACTTTATTTGCCCTTATTTGTGTGCTTAACAACCTCAATTGTTGTTGCTCATATGCTTCTTATGCTTAGGAACTCATTTGCATTTGTCCTTGTGCTTAGGAACATCATTGGCCCTTGTTTGTGTGCTTAACAACGTCAATTGGCGTTGTTTGTATGCCTCTGCTCCTGTTCTTCTGCTTAGAAACATCATTTACACTTGTTCTTGTGCTTAACCTCACTTGTCGTTGTTCTTGCGCTTTGCAACATAATTTACGCTTGATTTGTGCTTATGAACCTCATTTGCATTTGCCCTTGTGCTTAGGAACCTCATTTTCCCGTGTTTGTGTGCTTAACAACCTCAATTGGCGTTATTCGTGTGTTTAATAAACTATTTTTCCTTTGATCTTCTGCTTATGAACCACATTTGCAATTGTTCTTGTTCTTAGGAACATCATTTCCCCTAGTTTGTGTGCTGAACAACCTCAATTAGCGTTGTTCGTGTGCTTAACAACCTCTTGTGCCCTTGATCTTGTGCTTACTAACCTCAATTGCATTTGTTCTTGTGCTTAAGAACCTCATTTGCCCTTGTTCGTGTGCTTAACAACGTCAATTGTCGTTGTTCATATGTTTCTAAACCACTTCCGCCCTTTTTCTTGTGCTTAGCAACATCAGTTACACTTGTTCTTGTGCTAAACAACCTCATTTCTTGTTGTTCCTACGCTTTGCAACATAATTTGCCCGTGATCTTGCGCTTATGAACCTCATTTGCATTTGTTCTTGTGCTTAGGAACTTCATTTGCCCTTGTTTGTGTGCTTAACAAGCTCAATTGTCGTTGTTCATATGGTTCTTAACCTCTTCCGCCCTTGTTCTTGTGCTTAACAACATCATTTACACTTATTCTTGTGCTTAACAACGTCATTTGTCGTTGTGCTTGCACTTTACAACATAATTTGCCCTTTATATTGTGCACATGAACCTCATTTGCATTTTGTTTGTGTTCTTAACAACCATAATTGGCGTACTTCGTGTGCATAACAACCTATTTTGCCCTTCATCTTGTGCTTATGAAAATCATTTGCATTTGCCCTTGTTTGTGTGCTTAGCAACCTCCATTGGCGTTTTTCGTATGCTTCTTAATCTCTTATGCCCTTGTTCTTGTTCATAGCAACATCATTTACACTTGTTCTTGTGCTTAACAACATCATTTGTCGTTGTTCCTGCGCTTTACTACATAATTTGCCATTGATATTGTGCTTATGAACCTCATTTGCATTTGTTCTTGTGCTTACGAACCTCATTTTCCCTTGTTTGTGCGCTTAACAACCTCAATTGGCGTTATTCGTATGCTTCACAACCACTTTTGACCTTGATCTTGTGCTTATAATTGCAACATAATTTGCCCTTGTTTGTGTGCTTGATTTGTGCATAACAACCTATTTTGCCCTTGATCTTGTGCTTATGAAACTCATTTGCATTTGCCCTTGTTTGTGTGCTTAACAACCTCAATTGGTATTTTTCGTATGCTTCTTAACCTCTTCTGTCCTTGTTCTTGTTCTTAGCAACATCATTTACACTTATTCCTATGCTTAACAACATCATTTGTTATTGTTCCTGCGCTTTGCAACATAATTTGCCTTTGATATTGTGCTTATGAACCTCATTTGTATTTGTTCTTGTGCTTATGAACCTCATGTTCCCTTGTTTGTGCGCTTAACAACCTCAATTGGCTTTATTCGTGTACTTAAGAACCTCTTTTGACATTGATCTTGTGCTTATGAACCTCAATTACATTTGCTCTTGTGCTTAACAACGTCATTTGTCGTTGTGCTTGCACTTTACAACATAATTTGCCCTTTATATTGTTCACATGAACCTCATTTCCTTTTTGTGTTCTTAACAACCTTAATTGGCGTTCTTCGTGTGCATAACAACCTATTTTGCCCTTGATCTTGTGCTTATGAAACTCATTTGCATTTGCCCTTGTTTGTGTGCTTAACAACCTCAATTGGCGTTTTACGTATGCTTCTTAACCTCTTCTGCCTTTGTTTTTGTTCATAGCAACATCATTTACACTTGTTCTTATGCTTAACAACATCATTTGCCGTTGTTCCTACGCTTTGCAACATAATTTTCCCTTGATATTGTGCTTAAGAACCTCATTTGCATTTGTTCTTGTGCTTACGAACCTCATTTTCCCTTGTTTGTGCGCTTAACAACCTCAATTTGCTTTATTCGTGTGCTTAACAACCTCTTTTGACCTTGATCTTGTGCTTATGAACCTCAATTGCATTTGCTCTTGTGCTTAGGAACCTAATTTGCCCTTGTTCGAGTGCTTAACAACCTCAATTGTCCTTGTTCATATGCTTCTTAACTTCTTCCGCCCTTGTTCTTGTGCTTAGCAACATCATTTACACTTATTCTTGTGCTTAACAACGTCATTTGTCGTTGTGCTTGCACTTTACAACATAATTTGCCCTTTATATTGTGCACATGAACCTCATTTGCATTTTGTTTGTGTTCTCAACAACCTTAATTGGCGTTCTTCGTGTGCATAACAACCTATTTTACCCTTGATCTTGTTCTTATGAAACTCATTTTGCATTTGTCCTTGTTTGTGTGCTTAACAACCTCAATTGGCGTTTTTCGTATGCTTCTTAACCTCTTCTGTCCTTGTTCTTGTTCTTAGCAACATCATTTACACATGTTCTTGTGCTTAACAACATCATTTGTCGTTATTCCCGCTCTTTGCAACATAATTTTTCCTTGATATTGTGGTTACGAACCTCATTTGCATTTGTTCTTGTGCTTACGAACCTCATTTTCCTTTGTTTGTGAGCTTAACAACCTCAATTGGCGTTATTCGTGTGCTTAACAACCTCTTTTGACTTGGATCTTATGCTTATTAACCTTAATTGCTTTTGCTCTTGTGCTTAGGAACCTAATTTGCCCTTGTTCGTGTGCTTAACAACCTCAATTGTCTTTGTGCATATGCTTCTTAACATCTTTTGCCCTTGTTCTTATGCTTAACAACATCATTTACACTTGTTCTTGTGCTTAATATCCTAATTTGTCATTATTCTTGCGCTTTGCAACATAATTTGCCCTTGATCTTGTGCTTATAAAACTCATTTACATTTGTTCTTGTGCTTAGGAACCTCATTTGCCGTAGTTTCAGTGCTCAACAACCTCAATTGGTGTTGTTCGCGTGCTTAACAACATCTTTTGCCCTTGATCTTGTGTTGATGAACCTCAATTGCATTTGTTCTTGTGGTTAACAATCTATTTTTCCCGTGATCTTGTGCTTATGAACCTTATTTGCATTTGTCCTAGAGCTTAGGAACCTCATTTGCCATTGTTCGTGTGCTTAACAATCTCGATTGTCGTTATTCATATGCTACTTAACCTCTTTTGCCATTGTTCTTGTGCTTAGCAACATCATTTACACTTGTTCTTGTGCTTAACAATTTCATCTGTCGTTGTTCTTGCGCTTTGCAACATCATTGGCCCTTAATCTTGTGCCTATAAATCTTATTTGCATTTGTTCTTGTGCTTAGGAACCTCATTTGCCCTTGTTTGTGTGCTTAACAACTTGAATTGGCATTGTTCGTGTGCTTAACAACCACTTTTGCCCTTGATCTTCTGCTTATGAACCTCATTTGCTATTGTTCTTGTGCTTAGGAACCTCATTTGCCCTTGTTCGTGTGCTTAACAACCTTAATTGTCGTTGTTCATACGCTTCTTAACGTCTTCTACCCTTGTTATTGTGCATAATAACATCAGTTACATTTGTTCTTGTGCTTAACAACCTCATTTGTCGCTGTTCTTGCTCTTTGCAACATAATTTGCCCTTGATATTCTGCTGATGAACCTCATTTGCATTTGTTCTTGTGCTTATGAACCTCATTTGCCCTAGTTTGTGTGCTTAACAACCGCAATTGGCGTCATTTGTATGCCTCTGCTCTTGTTCTTGTGCTTAGTAACATCATTTACACTTGTTCCTGTGCTTAACCTCACTTGTCGTTGTTCTTGCGCTTTGCAACATAATTTGCTCTTGATCTTGTGCTTATGAACCCCATTTGCATTTGCTCTTGTGCTTAGGAACCTCATTTTCCCTTGTTTGTGTGCTTAACAACCTCAATTGGCGTTATTCGTGTGCTTAACAACCTCTTTTTTCCTTGATCTTTTGCTTATGAACGACATTTGCATTTGTTCTTGCGCTTAGGAACATCATTTCCCCTAGTTTGTATGCTTAACAATCTCAATTGGCGTTGTTCGTGTGCTGAACAACCTCTTTTGCCCTTGATCTAGTGCTTACGAAGCTCAATTGCATTTGTTCTTGTGCTTAAGAACCTCATTTGTCCTTGTTCATGTGTTTAACTACCTCAATTGTCGTTGTTCATATGTTTTTTAACATCTTCCGCCCTTGTTCTTGTGCTGAGCAACATCAGTTACACTTGTTCTTGTGCTAAACAACCTCATTTCTCATTGTTCTTGCGCCTTGCAACATAATTTGCCCATGATCTTGCGCTTATGAACCTCATTTGAATTTGTTCTTGTGCTTGGGAACCTCATTTGCCCATGTTTCTGTGCTTAACAACCTCAATTGTCGTTGTTCATATGTTTCTTAACCTCTTCCGCCCTTGTTCTTGTGCTTAGCAACATCATTTACACTTATTCATGTGCTTAACAACGTCATTTGTTGTTGTGCTTGCACTTTACAACATAATTTACCCTTGATGTTGTGCACATGAACCTCATTTGTATTTGTTTGTATTCTTAACAACCTTAATTGGAGTTGTTCGTGTGCATAACAACCTATTTTGCTCTTGATCTTGTGCTTATGAACCTCAATTGCATTTGTTCTTGTGCTTAGAAACCTCATTTGCCCTTGTTTGTGTGCTTAACAACCTCAATTGGCATTTTTCTTGTGCTTCTTAACCTGTTCCGCCCTTGTTCTTGTGCTTAGCAACATCAGTTATACTTGTTCTTGTGCTAAACAACCTCATTTCTCGTTGTTTTTGCGCTTTGCAACATAATTTGCCCATGATCTTTCGCTTATGAACCTCATTTGCATTTGTTCTTGTGCTTAGGAACCTCATTTGCCCTTGTTTGTGTGCTTAACAACCTCAAATGTCGTTGTTCATATGCTTCTTAACCTCTTCCGCCCATGTTCTTGTGCTTAGCAACATCATTTACACTTATTTTTGTGCTTAACAACTTGATTTGTCATTGTGCTTGCATCTTGCAACATAATTTGCCCTTGATATTGTGCACATGAACCTCATTTGCATTTGTTTGTGTTCTTAACAACCTTCATCCGAGATGGAGTTATGCTTGCGTGGCACCAATCAGATCATGCCATGTCAGCATATTTCATGAATATTTAATAACTCTTCAATCATTTTGAGTTATAAATTGCATAGCCCAACAAAATTCATAGTTTCACATAGGCAATCATGCTATGAATCTTGGAACATCACTCTCAATCCATCTTAGAGAGTTTTCATGTACCCTTGGTATATTCCAAGCATTAAAATATTGCCAATTTATGTTTAGCAACATTTTAGGGTACAACACAAATACTTGACATGTACATCTTGCCTTCTACTGGCTCAGTAGCAGTATCAATTCAAAGATGATATAGGGCAACACTTATTTGAATATAATAATTAATGCAGTGATACAGTTTCACCATGGCCTGGTCCCGCAAAGCCCTTTAATTTGAACCTTTTTTTTTTTCCAATTTGAAGGTGCTTTTTAAGGTGCAACATATATTGAGTTTTACAGGGTTTTAGATTCCTCTCATGATTTGTTCTCTTGCTTTAGGTGTGAGCCATTTTCGACATATCCTCGTTCTTATGACCTCATACATGCTTTTCATATTTTCTCTCACTACGAAGGCCGTGAAGAAGGCTGCTCAATGGAAGATATAATGCTAGAGATGGATCGCATTATTCGACTGCTGGTAAATTCTTTTTTTTTTAATTAAATGTTTGTTTCTTTTTTTGGTTATATGGTATCAGAATTATTTTCAGGGGTTCGTTTCTCTATAGCCCAATTGTTTTATCTCAGTGTTGTGCAAATTACACATGTGACCGTGTTTTGTTGAAAAAAGTTAAGCAAAATAGATATTGATGTTGGGTGCAAGAGTTTCTTTAAGCTATGTAAAAGATATTTAGTTGAAATGGAAAATGCAGCGTAATGTAGTAATTTATAACTTCTATTACTGGAGAGTCAATTTTAAATTGTATTTCAAAGTGAACGGAGAATGTGTATTGTTACTTCAAAGTACAATAAATTACTGGTTGTAATATCTAAAAACTTGTTTTTCTTACTTTCTCTTCAATTAACTGACAACCCTTGCATGCATGTAGGGTTTTATAATTGTCAGGGACAACGAGTTGATTATCTCTAAAGTTTTGACCTTGCTCCAAAATATTTATGGAATGTCACAACAATGAGATCATTGCAAGATGGGGAGAATGTGTCATAATCTGTAGTGATTTGTCAAAAGAAGTTTTGGTCTATAGTTTGAGGTAACGCATAGCTAGAAATTAATCGGCATGAGAATTATTGTAGTCTGTCTAATTCAATTGAAATATTTGTATTTCATAAAAGTAGTAGTTGACATCTTCTTTTTTTGTTCTACAAGACATTGGATAAAATCTCTACATTTGTAGTTGGGAGATATAGCTGTAGTACAGTACAGTTTTGTAACTTATTTTATTTAAAAAGTGCAGTCTTTATTTGATTAAACCAAAATTGGACAACCACGTATTAGAAGTAATTTACAAGATGGTAAAAGGTGTAGTCTTGATTTGATCAAACAATCTTCGTTATGTCTCATGTGTAATTTGCAATATCACTGATTAATGATATATTTTGTGTGAGCTCAACCCCAAATTCAGATCTTCTGCGGCACTGTACTTTTGGAAATTATTTGTTTTTAAAAAAGAAAAGTCAAAGTTCATTATAAAGTAACTTAAAAGATTTTAAAAAGTCACACTATAATTGGATGTCACATCATGACTATGTACTGAGCAGTTTGGGTCCGATGCCCATCGGACTTAAAGTTTCAAACCCGTCCGATTTGTTTTAAAATACATGCGCACGGATATTAAAGCTGATGTGCACGGATATTAAGCACTGCACACGTATCTTAAAGTGGATCGGACGGTTATGGAACCCATCGGATCCAAACTGCTCTCGACAATGTAACGGTACAGCACAACATGTGAGCTACTTACATTCCGTGACTCACATGTCTCTTGCGTGTCTATTTGTGTGTCATGACTATTTGTACCCTTCATTCCTTGTATCTTTTTTTGGATTCACATTTTCACTTTGAAGTTTGAACATAGCAAAGGAATTAACACAAGCAATCAAGGAATAAGATTTGGTACAAATGTCTGTGGACCGGACACCGTCCAGAGGCTTTAAAAATTATACGATTAAAGTCCGAACAGTCGATTCGAACCGCTCAACATGATTTTCATATTAAAATGTGCTCATGCACCAAATTTTATATTTTTTTGGGAATTGTTTACTATTTTTTTTACATACGTACAACATCACTGTTTCTGAATGGTCCAAAAATAGTGATTTTGTACGTATCTGAAAAAAGAGTAAAAAATTTCCATAAAATATAAAATTTGGTCTCTGTGCACATTTTAATATGAAAATCATATTGAGTGGTTCAGATCGACTGTTCGAACTTTAATCGTGCGATTTTTAAAACCATTGGACGGTTTCCAGTCCAAAGCCATTTGGACCAAACCTTATCCCATTAACACAATTGTCCCATGCTTGCTTTCCTTCTTTTCCTTTTTTTTGAGCCCCCCATCTTTTGATTTATTGCTTCAGGAAAAAAAAATCACTCAGATAATGAAAACAGAAAACAGAAAACAGAAAACAAATTACATTCAATGGTGTGGAAGCTAGAGCGCACGTATCCCGAGAACAATTCATCCAGATTTAGAGCGCACGCATCTCGAGAACAAATTAGAATCCCAAAGCGATTCTAAGCGACCGATTCGAATCGGACAATTTCGATCCAAAACTCAAAAATTGAGTTACTTTAGGGGATCCGGACCCAAATTATGGAGGATACGAGAGAAAGAAGAATTGCAGGGTATGAGGATCAGTTGATTTATATATTGGATTATCAGATAATACTAACAAAGCTAGTGTGTGATGTGACGGCCGAGCCACAACTTCAAAAATATATCGGAACGACTTTAAATGACGAATTCAAACCGTTAAAATCCATGTACTTCATGAGTGATGCTTGTACATGCAAAATTTTAAAAGTTTCAAATTTATTTGCTACAAGATCAAGCGGTTTCAACGGTTTGAATTCGTTGTTTGAAGTCGTTCCAATATATTTTTAGAGTTGTGCTCACCAAACTCGAGTTTGGTGAGCACATCACACCCTAGCTTTACTCAGATAATACAGTATACCATACCAGTTTGGACTATATAATATATATCATTAATTTCAAACACTAATTTAATTTTAGGTACCTTGCTTAGTACATGCAAAAAAAAAAAATCCATGTTTCCTGGAGCACATTGTCTGTTTCTTTGTCAAGAGACGAAAGAGAGATGGTATCTAATTTCCATCTTTTTTTCAATTTTTATTTTCTCATCTTTTCAGCTTACCTGCTGAAAAGATGAGAAAATAAAAATTGAAGGGAAGAATCCAACCTAAAATGTTGGGTTATCAAAATGGAGAGATTATTTTAAAATTTCTACAAAAAGGTATAAAGAACAAGAGAAAGTTGATAACGACTTTATAAGAAAAAAAACATAAAAATGGTTAAAGCAAGCAGACGATATGAAAGAGAAATATGACAGATAATATTGCACAAAGTAACAAAGATGGAAAATTTTGCCAAGGTGGGGATTATTTTTTATTCTTGTAAAAGAGTAAAACAGCGCAAATTAAGCATCAAAATAAAGCATGGAGTTGAGACTTTGTTTGAGTTTGAAAGGCCTTAATAGCAGCAAAATGTAGCATAGGCTTCACTTAGCATGCTAGGCCATATATGGGCCAAGGCTAGCACCATGCAACAAATCATGTACCTTTGAGAGTAGGTCCGATGGGCATCGGCATCGGACCTACTTTGGTTCAACAGGTTCAATCACCGTTCATTATGCTTTAAAATCTGTGCTCAATGTTTTAAATTCCGTGCGCATCTGCTTTGATTTTCGTGCACACATATATTAAGATGGATCGGACGATTATAGAGCTCGTTGAACCTAAAAGTAGGTCCGATGGACATCAGATCCACTCCGTTCTCACACTGCACATGACATCTTAAAGGTTAAATATTTTCTTCTTTGAATCTCAGTTGTACCCAAAAACAATTAACTAGTAAAACCTTTGATTTACAGTATACTATATATTTTTTTTCGAACCTGTTTATTTTCATGGGTTCAAAATCCGAACGGAAAAATTCTTTGTTGTAATCATACAAGTATGAAATTTAAAGGTTTGACCTTCATCTTTCTTTATAAAACAAAACTGTTTATTTTGATTAGAAGCAACAATAAGTATTTTGTTTACCTATTTTATGAAGCTTTTTCTGACAAACTATATGGTGAATAAAATCAGTCAAAGTTTCTGAAGCATGAGTCTTATTATGATTTTCTCCTTATAATAAAAGCCGTCAAACTATATTGGTTCAATAGAATACGGACAATCTTCTTTGTGTAAAAGCCCATGTGTAGGCCTAAATAAAGGGGCTTTTTAAAAAAAGAAGGCCTAAATAAAGGGACCATTAGCAAAGCCCATGAAAAATTAGAATGTCAAAGTCTGATCTGCCGTCTGATGCTGTATGGATGAAACAGATGAATTGAAGCTAACCTCATCTCCCGTCATGCATGTAAAATGTAATACGCCTCTCAAGCCAGCCTACCTCACGCTCACCGCATCGAACGCGTATCCTCTGCATTAACTCAAAAGGGAATCTTTTGAGTTAATGAATCTCAACCGTTCGATTTGTTTTGAGATTCGTGCAGATTAGATCTGCACTAATATTGAAAGACCCCTATATTATAGGTAGTAGGCGGATTGGGTCCGTTTAAAATCGGACGGTTGAGATTCATTAACTCAAAAGATTCCCTTTTGAGTTAATGCAGAGGATACGCGTTCCACCGCATCCGGACTCGCATCCTCTGCGGAGATTTTCCCTGCTGCGCTGTGCGGTTCTTTTAATCTGGACCGTTCGTTTTGATCGGACGGTCCAGATTTAATATCCAGCCGGTGAGTGCGCGATTTGATGGAGGGGGCAGTATTAATTTGCTTTGAGATTCGTGCTGTGATCTTATTTGATCCGTCCGATCAAAACGAACGGTCCAGATTAAAAGAACCGCACAGCGCAGCAGGGAAAATCTCCGCAGAGGATGCCATTTTCACCGGATCCGGCGATTTCACGTATTATTCACATTCCACCCCATCTATCCTCGCAACGGGTTGCTTCCGCCGCTCTCTGTGCCTTCCCCTCTTCGATTTTAGTCGGTATATTTCCCCTTTCGAATTACCGATTTTCTTTCCTCCATTTATCTCTTGCTTGCTGTTCAATCGTTGGCTGCTTACTACCGCTCCTTTTTCTCTCACCCCTTTCTTCTGTCATCGACCCTAGCCTTTCTTCTGTTTATAACTTTGTACAACCTATTTACTGTTTCGCAAAAAAAAATTACTGCCTACCAGATAATTTACTGTTTCTCAGACAGTTTTCCAACATCTACATTGTCCAGCATCTCCTTTTTTGGCCCGGGACGATCACTGACAGCTGTTACGTTTCCTTTCTCTTATCCACCCTCAGGTAAATTCTACAACCAATTAACTATTATGCAATAAAAATGACTGGTTACCCGCAAAATAGTTTTGCAAATCAGCTTTGTTGTGCAATGGCAACCCTAATACTCTGAGAGTGGTGTCAGTTTTGTATATTTCCCTGTATGATTAGTCTATAGTTTAGTTTTAAGTTGTACCAGTAATATATGATAGCTTTACTAATAGTCTATTGTGCGAATGTACTCTATATCCGGATTAAAAAGAGATTCCTCTAAATCTTTCATTAGAATAGCGTATTAAGCAACCATAATTTTTCAATCTAATCATCATATATTCATAATCAAGTAAATTAAGTCAGTAATAAACTATCAGGTATGAAACGGTACTGACCATTGTAACAGAGGTCATTACTGCATTCAGGATATTTGAAAAGGAAAAACATATGAGGGTGTTTGGTCTTTCCATATTATTACTTTCCTTCAATCTTGCTTTCAAATGAACAAGTGTTCTTTAAGAAAGATCAAAATTTAAACCTTTCACTTTTATGGAGGTCATGTCGAAGTTCATAACACTATTGGAATTGTCTCATGTATTTACAATTTCGCCTAGTCACCGTCATGGCCGCCTCTATCATTTTCACCGCTCAATACATCGGACTCCCTTCTCCCAATTACCTCCAGCTGGTCTCCTCTCCCCCATTCGGTTCTTCTTTTGCTTTCTTTGCCCGTCGGTGATCTCCTACCTAACTGTTCTCGCTGCTGTCATTCCCTTTGCCTTGTCGGTCTTCCTCTCTTTCAATTGGTAAGTTTTGCTCCACTATAATGTTGCACAGGACCCACCCACTGAGTACACTAATTTCAAACATCTTCAGTAATGATTTCAATCTCTACTTTCTCTACCAAGAATGTGATTTGCTCCCCAAAGTAACGTTCATAGCTGCAGAAGCCAATGAATTGTCCTTTTATTATTCTTGCTTCCCCTTGATCAGCCAATTAATCATCAGATTTAGAGAACGAAAGCAATAATTAGTTGCACTGTCAAATATTTAATCTCTGCTACGATGGAATGAACAGCCCCTCTTCCGCTGACAAAATTGGAATGTGCAAAATTCTAGTCAGACAGATAATTTCACCTCCAATTTTTGGGTTTCAAGTTGAAATGGAAAATTTATGCCTTCTACTTTTTTGTACGATGCATATAAATTTCTTGCAAATTGAGATTTCTTTATGGTTTTCTTTAGTCTCCTCATTGAATTGACTTTTCACACAACAGGAAAAAAAAATGTCAAGCTAGGTCCTCTGATTTGGAGAGAAAGTAGAGGTGCAACCTCCGTTGTTGCCGGGCAGAGTCCTCCATTGCAACTGTGCTATACTGATTGCCAACTGTTTCAAAGGTAATCTAACTACCGCCTTAATCAACAACAAGCTTTTAGAATATTTGGTTTCAGTACTCTTATTTTTTTCCCTTCTTTTGTTAAAGTTTTCCCCTCACATAACTTCATAATTAATGACGTATTACACCTTCTTCAATTTCGATAAGTGACAAGCACTATGTGTAATGCCAAGCTGTTTCAGTATGTGTGTGTATATGTAATTGTGCAGAGCACGTAATCACACTGTGCTACAGCTACCAGTTCTCCATTGTTCTGCCTCTATTCTCAGTTTTATCCATAAGATTACTATAGTTAAAGTATACAGTCAAGCTCCTAGGACTCTTGTAGATATACCAGAACTTTTATGACATTTTTAAGGCTTTTAAATTATTTAATTTTTTGGCTTTGAGTGAGCAACTGTCTGCTGCTCATATTATACTGTCAATCTGATTTCACAAATTAATTTTTAGTGATTCGCTACGCCAAAATTTCTGTTCTTTTTATGCAAGGTTTGCATGATTAAGCAATACTAAACACTCAAGAAGTTTCAAAATTTTATGGGTACTGGAACTATACACTTCAGGCAATTTTCTAGAGGGAGAGGAAGTATAGGAAAACAGTGCAGTTTTTTTTTATTATTATATACGGAAATATACATAATTTGGATGAGATTAAAAAATGCTTAGTAAATAGCAAAATAAAAAAATAAAAAAATGCAAACTATACTATCAGGGTGATTGTTTTAGAGTCCTTTATCTGTCTGTAAAGTGGTTTGGTCAAATTACATTTTTACCCTTATCTACTGTTTCATTTATATTTTTACTGTCTTCTCTGTCAAATTACAAACTTGTCATTTTTCCTCTATGGGATGCATTAATCAAATCCAACCTTATGATGCAGAATAACTGAAAGAAAAACAAAGTTATGTGGGTTGCCACGAGTCATCACACTTAAATAAAGGCCTGCCATATTCATCATCAATAACAACGAGTTTAAGTATCCGGCAACTAAAAAAAAAGAGCATTAGGGAAAAAAAAATCCTCCTATCATCATTAGACACTGACAAACTAACATCCACACAAAGCAACAAGATAACGCCGCAACGCAAAGCACCTAGTTAACCAATAAAGTGAAAGGTCGACCTTTCATTCCTTGTATCTTTTTATGTATTGACACTTTCACTTTGAAGTTTGAACATAGCAAACGAATTGACACAAGGACTCAAGGAATAAGATTTGGCCCAAATGACTTTGGACCGGACACCGTCCAAAGGCTCTAAAAATTGTACGATTAAAGTACGAACAGTCGATTCGAACCGCTCAACATAATTTTCATATTAAAATGTGCTCATAGACCAAATTTTATATTTTTTTGGAAATTTTTTACTATTTTTTCAGATACGTACAACATCACTGTTTTTGGACCATTGGCATTTTACCTAGCATGTACTGTTCCTTGCTTCAAATTATCATAATGTATCACATGCAAGATGAGCACTACCATTGGGTCTTTTCTATGCATGCCTGAAATATGAAAATATCATTTATAATGTTACACAAGTGAATAGCGCACTCAAATTTTGACTGCTTTCTTCTAATATGTGTAATATTATGTTTCAGGAGCTGGTACCTTGAGCGACAACTTGAAACAACTTTGTCACGACTCATAAACGAGAGGTTGGAAGGTACAATATTATTTCATCTTCTAATATAGCTTTTAGAGCATAACACTTTGAAATATGCACCAATGTTCTTTGTTTACAATAATTTCAACAATTGTTAAATTTTATGTTTTAAGCGCTGTACATTCTCAATTGGCTTTGATTTTACAAATTTCAGAAAAATCAGTCCCTTTCTCTTTATTTTCATTTACTACATGACTGGAGTGATAGAACTAACTTTATTAAATTTAATCAACTATAGATAATAAAATACATTGTTGATACAAGATTTCTGTACAAAATTTTAACTTCTTAAATAGTTAATCAGACGGATGCATAAGAGTATTGTGAGTTCGTTTTTTTTTAACATCCCATGCATTACAGTGTTAAGGATCCAAACATCAGATTTATGCCTTTCAAAAATCACATTACATGCAAAAAGAAAAATGCTTTATTAAAACTATTTTTTTTTCTGGTACAACCCATCAATAGGGATGCCTTCTCAACTTCACCTTTTTTGCACAACCCATCTATAAGAATACTACAAGTTATAACATCAGGTTCATCCGTGCAAAAGAGGTGAACATGGTCCTTATATTTATAAAATCAAATTGAATAACTTTTGTTTCGATCTGATTGCAAGTTATCTTAAGTTGGATCATTTAGGTACAGGTTTGGTTGACCTGTTGATTTTGTAAAAAAATGAGTGGGATTTAATGTTTTGGTTAGATGGTTGGGTATGTTTTTGTGAGTTGTTTTTTCATTTTTTGTTAACTGTTACAATATCTAAGTTATGGAATTCATTCTGCCAATTATAGCAATAGGATTTGTGAAATCTTTGATGTTCTGTATATACTTGATTTGTTCATGTTTGACTGTAGAACTATTACAAAAATGCTAGCAGATACTTTAAATCTATTGTGAGAGTGATTATATGTACTTGCTTACACTTTATTAACCTATATTATTGAAGCAATGCGAGGCTCACCACTTTGACCATTACTCACCTTGCCAAGCTCGCAAGTGATTCCTCATTCCACCCCTTTTGAGAGAGAAAGATGCTAGGAGGGGCATTGAATCCCAGCTCCGTACAACGGATACTAGTATTGTTCTTCTTAATCGTTGCCTCTTTCTACGCTGGCACGCTCTTCCGCTCAAATCCATCCTCTCCTGTCGTCATCCAATCCAATCTCCCCGACTCAATCCATTCACAAGGTACAATTTGTTTCTTAATCGCCTCTCGTATTTGCATTTTGGTAGAATTGGTCGAAATAAGTAAAATTACAATGTTTTATGGTCCAATTAATACAGAAAGAAGTAGTTTGCTAATACCATTTTGATCTGCAGCTAAATTGCGGTTCAGTAACAAGGTTTCTGTCACATACCGGACAACTCCGATCTCCGTACCAGAAACTGGTATCAATGTATGCCCCTTGAATTTCCATGAATACATACCTTGCCACAACATCAACTACACCAATACTTTACTGCCTAATCTCGATCTATCAAGAAAAGAAGAGCTTGAACCCCACTGCCCACCTTTGAACAAGCGGTTATTCTGTCTTGTCCCGCCACCTGACGACTACAAGGTGCCGGTTAAGTGGCCATTTAGCCGGGATTATGTGTGGCGAAGCAACGTGAACCATTCGCGTCTCGCCGAGGTAAAAGGGGGTCAGAACTGGGTTCATGAAAAGGGGAAGCTCTGGTGGTTTCCCGGAGGAGGTACACATTTTAAACATGGCGCATCTGAATACATTGAGAGGTAGCTATTTCCTAATCTATCTGGAAATCAGAGTATATAGGATGCATAGGTCCCTTAAAATTTTCAAAAAGTATCCCTCTGAAAAAAATAAATTTATTAACTTCAATAAATGCCCAAACTATCCTCTGCTTAAATTGGTAAGCGGCAATTCTAATTACACAAATGCCAATAACTGGTATGAACCTGCAAATATAATGACCAATGGTTTTGGCAATTTGTGTACTATGCCAATTGATTAGGTACTAAATCTAGGATGCGGTCTCATGAGTTTCAATTTGCATGAAGCACAAGTATGAAATTTAATTAAAGTGCTGAGGTGTGCTGATGGAAGATCTGAAATTTTGTATATACCCAACTCCTTTCCTCCATTGGCTTCAAGTATTACTGTAACAATTGAGACTTAATGTCTACTATTAAAAAAATGAGGAATAAAGAAGAGTCAAGGATAAATTAAGCATTTTTGGGAAATATCAGGAGATGAGTATAGTTGTAACATTAATTTTTGTAGTGCAGGCTGGGAAATATGATAACCAATGGTACTGGCGACTTGCGTACTGCTGGAGTGGTACAGGTACTTGATGTAGGGTGCGGTGTTGCTAGTTTTTCAGCTTACCTGCTACCTTTTGGCATACAGACGGTGTCATTTGCACCTAAAGATGTGCATGAAAATCAGATCCAGTTTGCATTGGAAAGAGGCATTGGGGCAATGATATCAGTGCTTGCTACCAAACAATTGCCTTTACCGAGTAACTCATTTGAGATGGTGCATTGTTCAAGATGTCGTGTTGACTGGCATGAGAATGGTATATTAAGACATCTATGTTCCCACACACATTTGCTCTTAGGGCTCCCTTTTGAGGCTTATTCTTCTTTGTTCTCCGTAAAATTGGTGTTTAGTAGCATATATCTATGGTTTATATGCAAGGCTTGAGTTACAAAGAATATCAAATAAATTGACTCGTCTAATACTGAAATGTACTGATTAGCACAAGTATGTCACTTATGGAATCATTTATACTACTAATAGTTGCACGTTCATGTTGTTTAATGAAATATACAAGTGTTAACTGAGCATTAGTAGCATGTTGCGGCACAAAAATGCTACGAAGGGCATCCTTAAAATACTTGGCATTTGGTATAGTACCAGCAAGGTATCATTAATTGATCTACTGTCTACTTGTGTGTTAATTGTATATCCACTTTTGTTTCAGATGGAATATTGTTTAAAGAAGTGGATCGCCTCCTAAGGCCAAATGGTTACTTCGTCTACTCAGCCCCACCAGCTTACAGAAAAGACAAGAATTTTCCAGAAATATGGGACAAACTGGTAAATTTCACGACCTCCATGTGCTGGGAACTTGTAGCCAAACAAGTCCAGACTGCCATTTGGGTCAAACGAGATAACAACTTGTGCCGGCAAAAGAATGCGGAGAGGAAATTTGTCTCTATTTGCAATGCTGGAATTGACGATTCTGCCCCTTCTTGGAAATTGCCGTTGCAGAACTGTGTGAGGTTAAGTGGGGATGAGTCAAATTATCAGAAATTACCCCCAAGGCCTGAGAGGTTGAATGTTTATTCTAGAAGCCTTGAGAAATTAGGTTAGTCTCCATTTTGAGCTAGTTGTAGAAATACATTTGTGCCCATAAAAAACATTAAATTATCATTTGTGCCACTGCAAAAGGATATTTTGTAGGACCCAAAAAAGACTTGTTCTCAAAGAAAAGAACATATAAATATATATATATCCAAGTTACCCTAGCCTACCCTATTCTCCAATTATCTCATGAAAGGTACATAGATCTTCATCCACCTTGCATGCAATATTGCAATGCCTTCTGTTCATTTCTTTCTTGTCTAGTACTACACGGGTATAGTTTGACCTCTCAATATTCCTTGTCTTGTCAGGGCATGTATGAACCTTTTTTATTTTAAGTGAAATATTGTTAAATCATAACAAGTAGAGAATTTCCTAAAAGTTTGACTTGTCATTTTTGTGTTGTTAGGGCATGCATGAACCTTTTGTATTTTAAGTGAGATACTTTTACATTTAACAGACAAATATGAAAATTTCCCAAAAGTTTGACCTCTCAATTTGTTGCCCCTTTAACCAATCTTGCTTTTTTTTTTTCCCTCTCTCCTAACTATAATTTTAGGTGTTACCCCTGACAAGTTTAACGGGGATAATAAATTCTGGCAAGAGAAGGCTCGTCAGTACTGGGATCTAATGAGCATTGGCAAGACAGATATTAGAAATGTGATGGACATGAATGCTGTCTATGGTGGATTTTCTGTGGCACTATCCACATTTTCAGTGTGGGTCATGAATGTGGTCCCCACGACCATGGCCAACAGCTTGCCGGCTATCTATGATCGGGGACTCACGGGCGTTTTTCATGACTGGTTAGCTTTACATGTACTTGACATGTACATCTTGCCTGCTACTGGCTCAGTAGCAGTATCAATTCAAAGATGATATAGGGCAACACTTATTTGAGGATAATAATTAATGCAGTGATACAGTTTCACCATGGCCTGGTCCTGCAAAGCCCTTTAATTTGCACCCTTTTTTTTTTTTTCCCAATTTGAAGGTGCTTTTTAAGGTGCAACATATATTGAGTTTTGCAGAGTTTAAGATTCCTCTCATGATTTGTTCTCTTGCTTTAGGTGTGAGCCATTTTCGACATATCCTCGTTCTTATGACCTCATACATGCTTTTCATATTTTCTCTCACTACGAAGGCCGTGAAGAAGGCTGCTTAATGGAAGATATAATGCTGGAGATGGATCGCATTATTCGACCGCTGGTAATTTCTTTTTTTTTTAATTAAATGTTTGTTTCTTTTTTTGGTTATATGGTATCAGAGTTATTCTCAGGGGTTGGCTTCTCTATAGCCCGATTGTTTTATTTCAGTGTTGTGCAAATTACACATGTGACCTTGTTTTGTTGAAAACATAAGTTAAGCAAAATAGATATTGATGTTGGGTGCAAGAGTTTCTGTAAGCTGTGTAAAAGATATTTCAGTTGAAACGAAAAATGCAGCGTAATGTAGTAATTTATAACTTCTATTACTGGAGAGTCAATTTTAAATTGTATTTCAAAGTGAATGGAGAGTGTGTATTGTTACTTAAAAGTACAATAAATTACTGGTTGTAATATCTAAAAACTCGTTTTTCTTACTTTCTCTTCAATTAATTGACAACCCTTACATGCATGCAGGGTTTTATAATTGTCAGGGACAACGAGTTGATTATCTCTAAAGTTTTAGACCTTGCTCCAAAATATTTATGGAATGTCACAACAAAGATATCATTGCAAGACGAGGAGAATGTGTCAGAATCTGTAGTGATTTGCCAAAAGAAGTTTTGGTCTATAGTTTGAGGTAACGCATAGCTAGAAATTAATCGGCATGAGAATTATTGTAGTATGTCTAATTCAATTGAAATCTTTGTATTTCATAAAAGTAGTAGTTAACATCTTCTTTTTGTTCTACAGGACATTTGATCAAATCTCTACATTTGTGGTTGAGAGATATAGCTGTAGTACAGTACAATTTTGTAACTTATTTTATTTAAAAGGTGTAGTCTTTATTTGATTAAACCAAATTTGGATAACCACATATTAAAAGTAATTTATAAGATGGTAAAAGGTGTAGTCTTGATTTGATCAAACAATCTTCGTTATGTCTCATGTGTAATTGGCAATATCACTGATTAATGATATGTTTTTTTGGTGAGCTCAACCCCAAATTCAGATCTTCTGAGGCACTGTACTTTGGAAATTATTTGTTTTTAAAAAAAAGAAGTCAAAATTCATTATAAAGTAACTTAAAAGATTTTAAAAGGTCACACTATAATCGGATGTCACTGCATGACAATGTAGCGAGCAATTTGGGTCTGATGCCCATCGGACTTAAATTTACATCGGATGAGTTTTGTAACCGTCCAATTTGCTTTAAAATGTGTGCACACAAATATTAAAGCGGATGCACACGTACATTAAAACATCATGCACAAATCTTAAAGTGGATCGGACGGTTTTGGAACTCATCAGACTCAATTTGAGCTACTTACATTTCGTGACTCACATGTCTCATGCGTGTCTATTTGTGTGTCATGACTATTTGTACCTTTCATTCCTTGTATCTTTTTTTGGATTGACACTTTCACTTTGAAGTTTGAACATAGCAAAGGAATTAACACAAGGAATCAAGGAATAAGATTTGGTCCAAATGTCTTTGGATCGGACACTGGCTCTAAAAATCATATGATTAAAATCTGAACAGTCGATTCGAACCGCTCAACATGATTTTCATATTAAAATGTGCTCATACACCAAATTTTATATTTTTTTGGAAATTGTTTACTATTTTTTTTCAGATACGTACAACATCACTGTTTCTGAATGGTCCAAAAACTGTGATTTTATACGTATTTGAAAAAATAGTAAAAAAATTTCAAAAAATATAAAATTTGGTCTCTGAGCACATTTTAATATGAAAATCATATTAAGCGGTTCAGATCGACTGTTCGGACTTTAATCGTACGAATTTTAGAGCTTTTGGACGGTGTCCGGTCCAAAGCCATTTGGACCAAACCTTATCTCATTAACACAATTGTCCCATGCTTGCTTTCCTTCTTTTCCTTTTTTTTGAGCCCCCCATCTTTTGACTTATTGCTTTAGGAAAAAAATAATCACTCAGATAAAGAAAATAGAAAACAAATTGTATTCAATGGTGTGGAAGCTTCTTTGTTGAATTTTGATTGCAATTGTCGTTTCCCTGCTTGCTTGCATGGCTCGCACTTGGTTCTTGCCTTTGTTAATTTTATATAAAGCGAGTTCAGGAGATGGTTACCTTTATTTCATTTCAAAAACATAAATTGGGTGGTGTTTATTGACAACTGATGGTAAAGCATTCCATGATTCGAGCAATATTATATAAAAAACACACTTTTGTATAATACGAAATTATTATTTTTGTAAAATATTTGAAAATATTTGAAAGATGGTGAAAGATGAATAAAAAACATTAAAAATTATGGGCTACTCTTATAAGAGTCGAATGTAGGGGTGTTCATCGGTTCGGTTAAAACTGAACCGAATTAGGCAAACCAAAGTTGTAATTCGGTTTCAAAAATAGAACCGAATCGATTTAGTATTGCAACTGAATCGAACCGAACCAAAGTTTTATTTCGATTTGTTCGGTTAAAACCAAAATGTATTATTTTTTATTTAAAGCAATTGTTTTTTAATAATCCGAAGTATATTAAGAAATAAACTAGGACGGTCGGGACCAAATTCATAATATATAGAAGTTCGGTTGGTTCGGATATTTTGGTTTTGAAAAATCTACAAATCAAACCAAACCGAAGTTTTAATCAAGTTTTAAAAAACAAACCGAACTGAACCATTTAGTCGAAACTAATTCGGTTCGGTTAAAAAACCGACTAAACCGGTTCAGTCAAAAAAATAAATTGGGTGATGTTTATTGACAACTGCTGGTGAAGCATTCCATTTATTTTAGCAATATAATATAAATAACACACTTTTGTGTAATACGAAATTATTATTTTTGTAAAATATTTTAAATATTTGAAAGATGGTGAAAAAAGAATAAAAATTTATTAAAAATTATGGGCAACATTTATGAGTCGAATGGACCATTTTCAAATTGGAATCGAATTTCATGCCCCTGTGGGCAGGAATTTCGTGCTCTAAAGTCACTGACACATGAATTCTAGTGTTTTGAGGCAAAACTATATCCAATACTTAAATGTCAAAATCCGTTCCGAATTTGTGTCAGTGACTTTAGAAGTATAAACTTCCTGGCCAAAGAGGAATAGGTGATCCGGTTCCTTCGAAATTGGAATTTTTTTATCTGTAGAAATTAAAATAAAAGAAGAGAGAGAAATAGAAAGAGTACATCATATTTTTTATTGGTAGAAAGATTGGTAGGATTTCTACCGATTCTAAAAATAAAAAAGTTTGGATCGGTAGGAATTCTAACGATCCTCTGATGTATAGATAGAGAGAATGATTATTTTAGCTATTTAGTAAAATATAGAAAGTTTTTAAAAAAAAAATTGATGTGGTGTTTCTGTTACATCAAAATATTAAGATACTTTATTTATTTTTGTAAAAGCTTTTTATATTTTATTAGAATAAATTTAAAAAAAAATTCAAACCTATTTAGATCAGAAGTAGAACTCGTACTGATTTTTCTATAAATTAAAAACATAATATATTTCTCTCTCTTTCTTTTCTTTAATTTCTACGGATAGAAAGTCTGGTTCGAAATTAACAGGCTGTCATATAATAAGATATGATCGTAAAATGCGAAGTAGGGGTCGGGGATGAATGAATGAATCCAACAATATAAGCTTTGAGGAGACACAAAAGTAGGGCTGATTAATGAGCGAGCATGAGCGAGTTGGGGTATGCTCATGCTCGGCTCATTTAGTTAATGAGCACTAATGAGCGAGTTGTTAATGAGCGAGTTATTAATGAGCAGGTTGTTAATGAGCGAGTTATGAGCAACTGAGCGAGTCACGAATTATAAGCAATTTAAAAATTCAAAACCTAATTTTCAAAAACCAATTTTTATTTATAGAATTTAACAAATTGTCATAATCCAATCTAATTAAACATTACATAATTTAACAAAAATTATCCATAAATAGTCTGAACTCTGAACTCTGAAGCGTCATTTACTCATTTACCAATTTTAATTACACAATGGGCCGCTGGACTTTAGGCAATTTAGACTCACTGGACCGCTGGAGCAATTTTAATTTCAACTTTAGTCTGGAGCGTAATAAGTAAGTTTGGAATTTTTTATTTATTTAGTTTTAATATTAATTTAAGAAATTGTGATTAAATGTGGCAGGGTTAGATGTGGGCCATGTGGCAAATTCTTAATGAGCGAGTTATGAGCGAGTTGGGGTATGCTCATGCTCGGCTCATTTAGTTAATGAGCGCTAATGAGCGAGTCGTTAATGAGCGAGTTGTTAATGAGCGAGTTCTTAACGAGTTTTTAGTGAGCGAGTTATGAGCGAGTTACGAGTTATAAACGATTTACTCACCCCTACACAAAAGTACGCTTTCTCCACGTGATCTGTTCTGAATTCTGATTCTTTCTCCAACTGGCGCTCAATTTTTGAAATCACAAAGTCCCATGAAGATGCGGTCAACTCCCGCCATTATATCTCTTGACTAAATTAATTATAAAGCTGGCATTATTATTATTATTATTCATAATGATGTCTCTGATTCTGATCTCTCTCTCCATCAGAATTTGCTGTAAATATTATATAGATGAGAAGGATCCACTAACACTATTTTTTGTGACCCAATTATACTATTTATTTTTAAAATTTTTAAAATTTAAACGGTCAATATAATCAATCAACATATTGAATATATTAAAATATACTTAGAGATCAAATTTTACATTTTTGTAAATATTTTTACTATTTATTAACTATTTTACAAGATTCTTGTTTTCAAATCATTGAATTTTTGTATCTAAATTAATAAATAGTAAAAAAAATTTTAAAAAAATGTAAAATTTGATGTGCAAGCGCATTTTAATATATCAATCATGTTGAACGATTTGGATCGACTGTTTGACTTTAAAAATGAATAATATAATTTGGTGTCACAAAAAAATGTGTAAGTGGATCCTCCTCTATAAATTATAATAATGTTTTCAATACGTGTGTTATACTGATAATGTTGTCATTATGATGCGATGCGCTCTTTGGTTAATGGGTTGTTTAGGTGGGGAAGGTGCCACCTAGAGAAGGAAATACGTGACACGCCGTGACGTGACGTGACAAACACGCCGTGATTTGGTCACGTGACGTGACGTGACGTGATCAATTTTTTTTTTCACGTGACGTGACGTGACGTGACCAAAATGGTGGTGGATGGTCACGTCACGCGAATGGTCACGTCACGCGTAGTCACGCCGTGACCATACGTGACGTGATCACACGTGACGTGACGTGTCGTGAAGTAAATTAGTCATGTCAATTTTTTTTATATCTTAATTTAAATTGTTGAAAATTTAGAAAAAAAGTTATAAAAAATTCTAAAATAAGTAAATAATATTGTAAAGATTATTTTTTTTAGAAAATGTTACATCTGACATTACTTTAAAAATTTAAATTACAAATATTCATTACACTAACCTAAATAAAATAAAAATCAGTACTACATGAGTATCAATATCACTGAACTTACACTAAAATAAAAATCTGAATACTCTATACATATAAAAAAAGTCGAATACTCTATGTTTCATACCGTGACGTGACGTAACGTGATCACGTGACGTGACGTGACGTGATTGGTTCGCGTGACGTGACGTGACGTATATTTTAACTAGAATGTGGTCACGTCACGCGAATGATCACGTCACGCATCACGCGAGTCACGTCACGTAATCGACATACGTGACGTGACGTGACGTTAACGTGACGTAACGTTCCGTGACGTGACTAGTCACGCCGTGACAAATTTCTTTCTCTAGTGCCACCACATAAAATCATAAAAAAGGGCATGCATGATTGATTGGATATTCCTTTAATAGCTACTGCACCTTGAGCTGGATTTCACTTTTTTTTTTCTGTTATGATCCAGCGGGATGCTGGGAATCGGGTGAGATTGTACGATTGCACGGGTTAAAGTTGATGCTTCGACTCTAAATTTGAACTTACAATTTTTTTGTGACTTTATGAGGTGAGGTTCTCATAGTGCCATAGTGGTAATAAATTAGGGGCTTCTGGTAATACATGTGAGATTAAATATTAAATCTAAAGTTTTACACTATGGAGGAGCTGTTCGGTAAGCTAACACTTTGTTTGAATGGAGAGCAGAGGAAGAGAGGAAATGGAAAGAAAATAAAATTTTTTGTTGAATTGTGTTTGGTTGACAAAATTATGTCGGAGGTGAAAGATACAGAAGATAAAAAGTTTAATCTTGTATCATTAAAATTAATAGAATCGGTTTTCGTTCCAATTTGGGATGTAACGGATGGAAAGAAATTTTGTTGCAAATATTGTTAGAAAAAATAACACAAATGTCCACTTTTATATCTTACCTATATAATTCTTATACAAGTTTTTTTGTCACAAACCTACAACAACTACCGAATTTCTCATTAACATTCTAAATTTTAATTAATCAAACAAGAAATAAGACGGAAATGAAAGTTAAATTTATTTTTCCTCATTAATCATCCAAACATAAAAAAATATATATATATGTTAATCTTTCTTTCTAGTCCATTCCATTCCTTTTTATTCTTCACATCCCCTTCCTTCATCTACTCTCCATCCAAACAAGGAAGGGTCGGGGATTAAGATTCGGACAAAAGCATGCTAAAGGAGATTGTCTTAATCCGTTCTAAGAAACCGGTGTTCGACAAAATGAAACGGCTAAGGAAGCTAAAGGAGACTTAAGAAGACTCTTGCTGAACAGTCCCTCAGAGTTTTACCCATATAATTTATTTTGGGTTGTTGATTCTTAACTACGAAATTATAAATAATAGGTTTACAGGAATATAATAATTTGAATAGAACTATATTGTTTTTAAATTCTTCAAATATTTTGTTGAGTTTATTCCAAATTAAATTTATCAGATTAATTTTATACAACAAATTTAAACTGTTGAAACCGATATATTTCATGATATGATTATATGTAATTTTTTATTTTTTAATTAGTTTAATATAAAATTAGGTGGTAAAAATAAAAAAAGTTTATAAGCTTATTTTAATGCATTTATTTTTTTGTTGTTGATCGTCCGCTTGACATTATTATAAATAAATTCAATATATAATAAATTTTGCATGTGCATTAATCCAATATGTTTTCGAGTTAAGCTTATCAGAAAAAAATGGTGAGGTTGAATTCACTACATACGGTTCCACTAGTATATGATAGTATGAGAATTACAATAGGAATTTGATATTGTTGATTTTTTTAAAACATATAATTCAAAACAAAATTTCTAGTAATAATTATTTTCCAATTAACTTAAATAAGGTCAGGATCCCTTAAAAACATAAAATCAAGATTTGTTTTTTCTTCACTTTTTTAGTTTTGAAAATTGTGAAAATTATTTCATGTGCAAAAAGTCCCATTTGGAATTGGAAAACATATTATGCATATGTATAAGTATAATGGTCTTATATTCTACGTCAGCTTTCAATTCTATTTAGGTACGTTTGGATCGTTCAATGATTAGTATAAGAACAATAATTTTTAGATTAGTAGTTGAGAATAGTGCTAACCCAAGTAATTTGAGAATAGTGCTAACTTTGGACTATTTCAAGTTAGTGAAAATATTGTTTGGATTGTATACATTTAGAATAATAATGGATTGTATGTTTAGAATAGTGCTAACTCCTCTTTTTATTGAAATAGCATAACAACGTTGTTCTTGTTCTATTCTTACTTTCTAATTTACGTTTGGATCATAGAATTTTAAAAATAGCAGAGCAATTCCTAGATCAGTGCTGTTCTAAGTTAATTAATCATACAAGTAGTAAGATGATGTGCAATGTGTTTATTTTTTATTTCAGTTTACAGCTAAATTAGAAGAACATGGGGGTAATTGTAGGGCAGTGCCAGAATAGCAGAATAGATTGGAATTAGAACCGGGAATTGATCCGTTTCTCTATTCAATGCTTTTACAATTGTATCAATTAATTTAATAAACCGCTACTTAAATAAGAATAGTCATTGACCGGTTCAAACGTAGAGAACACGTATAATGACCGCATTTAAGGCAACTCTCTCATTTAATCCCAATAAGGAAAATGGTTTAGTGGATTTAAACTATTTTAATTGGTCAATTTACCCATTTTTTTATTTGAGATAGATAGAATAGAGTCAAGAAAATTTTAACTTTAAACTTTTATTCGAATTTTAAATTTACAACATCGAAATCATTATTAAATGTTGGTTTTCTAACATAATCAAGTGAATAATAATTATAATGAAATTAAACTATAAATAAAAGTTTGAAAACATAACTGTAATTAGGACCCATTACAGTCTCCATACAATTTGCTACACTGAATAGAAAGAAAATTATTCTTTTTTAAATTGACCTAAGCATAGAACTAAATTAAATTGTTATTTGGTTTTAAAAAATACAACCGAACCAACACAAATAAACTTATGAATTGAATTAAAATCAAACCGAACAACAGTTGAACCAAAATAAGAAAATTAATCGTAATAAATACATTTTTTGTTACTTTTTTGAAATTTTTTAAGATAGATTTAAGATTTTTGTTTTGATTCGATCTAACTGGTTTTAAACATAACTAAGAAATATGCATTATAAAGTAATTTTTGAATTTTTTTTTTAAATATTTGGTTTGGACATGAGATTGATTTACAAAAATTTCAATCAGTTCAATCTAACCGATTTTAAAAGTTTCTAAATCAAAATAAACCAAACTATTAAATCTGTGTAAAAAATAAATTGAACCGATCTATTTAACCGAAAAAATCGAACTCTATTGATTCGATTCGGTTTAAAACCTATTAAATCGGAGCCCAAGAACACTCCTAATTAGAACGAAGTTTAATACACAAATAATTGATCAGATGTAACTACTTTTCATCAAAATTCGTGCTGTTTTTGATGAATCTGATATCTCAATATATTGAACACATAACAAAAACGGGAGCAGCTTGAATTGGTTCCGATGCCCATCGGACTCAAACTGAGAGTGATGGGTTCTATAACCATCCGATCCGCTTTAAGATCTGAAAACGGCAGCAAAAGATTGACAGCTAACAGCTCATGTCCCTAAAAATTCCCAAATTTCGACTCCATGACAATGAGGAGTGTGTATATCCTCTGAGATATCTCGTTATTTTCGTGACCTACGTGTTGGGTGTCTACTTGGGGATAGAGTAGGGGGCCAGTATTATTTGTACTTTGAGATTCGTGCAAAATTATTTAAACGGTTAAGATTTTCTCTAAAGTCACGCAAAGTTTGGGATATCTCAGGGGATGCGAATTCGACAATGAGAGGCCGTGAGCGATTTGATTGTTCTATATATAATATTATAAGTCTAGTTACAGTTTTACTAGTTACTAACTTACTACTACTAGTAGCTATTTTTCTTGGAACCGAATTCTCTGCTCTCAAAGGCAGAATTTTTCTGTTCCTGAGTCACTGATATGTGGATCCGTAACAAAAATAAAGCCAATATTTAAATGTTTAAATTTGTCTGGATCCACGTGTCAGTCGCACTGGAGACAGATGATCTCGTTCCATTTTTCTTTACAGGAAAATCAGAGCTGCCTTTTCTTTTTCTCTTTTTGTAAGTTGTAACATTCATCTTTTGGGAAATGAAGAATTCGTCCTAATCGCTTCTAAAGAATGCACAAACTTTTTTAAGTATTTTCAGCGAGTACGTTACAACAAATTACTAGGCTCAAGTTGCTAGAATTTATTTTAAAAAAAAATCACAAAAATGTTAGGAAACAAACATTATTATAACTTTTTTTTACAAAAATTATCTCAACCGGATACTATATTCAGTATGCAAATTTAAAAATTAGAAACACAATATTACACATAACACAATCTGTTCTAATTTAAAAGCCATATTGAAGATGATGGCCGGTTTTTCATTTTGTCATACTGGATACCATATCAGTTTCTATTTTTTTTTCTTTCTTGCAAAATCAAACATGATTGTCGGTTTTCCAATTTTTTTTCTTTTTTTTGCCTAACCGAACCTGATGGCCGGTTTTCCCTTCTTCTTTTTTCTTTTTTCCAATTTGCCAAACGAGAATGCAAGGTCAATTTTTTTTTATTTAATATTTAATCCAATTAATATTGTATGAAGAGTGGAGACCTCAATACAAATAAAACAATTAGTAAATTATAGGAGAGTGGGACCTCAAAACTAAAACCGAAATTGAGAACCGGCTTTTTACTCTCTTACCAAAACCGAATATGGTGCCCAGTTTCTAATTCTCTCAAACCGACAATGGTTTCCGGTTTTTAATTCCACAAACCGATCCCAAGTCCGGTTTTTATTTATTGGATTTTCTGTGACATAAAAATAAGAAAATAGGTTCAAATGGGTTCAAATTCAATACCGAGTATGATATCCGGTTTTCACATTTTCATACCGAGTATGGTATCCGACGGAGATGATTTTTGTAAAAAAAAGTTGTAATTATGCTGGTTTCATAACTTTCAAGATTTAGTAATGCTTTTTAAAATAGTGATCAAATATATGATCACTGCAGATTGATTTGATAAGCGATTAAGTTGAGCTAAAGAATTTTAATTAGACTAAAATGTAAAATGTAAAATATATAATATAAATATGTAACTATTGAAATTTGAAATTTTTACTGCTTGACTTGACTGCAACTATATTTTTAATATTTTATTAGAGGTTGAACTATATAAAATTTAAAAAATATTAAATTTAAATATTTAATATTAGATATTTTTAGATCTGTTTATGGAATTTGACAATTATCTGGCCCACCATTTTGGTAATCTCTAGCAATTTTAAACAACGAATCGAAACCGTCGAAGACTGAACTATTTCATGGAAGAAGTATTTTCCTTCAATGTATATACTTTTGAATTAATTTTGTATAAAGTGAAACGGTAAACAAAATAAGGTTTACATGTCATTTTTATGCATTAATTTTCTTCATCATTTTTTACCAATTAATATATACTAAATAAAATCCAAAACATACAAATTCAGTACGTAAACATATTACTTGTGAAATAGATCGATTTTAACAATTTATATTCATTGTTTGAAACTAATTCGATATATTTAGAATATTTATGCTTATCAATAATCTTTATGAGCTTTAGAATATACTAGCATTACTCTTCCTTTTATTTATTTCATTTAAAAACTAATATAGTTTCATCTTTTCAGAGATTTAGGAGCAGAGCTTAAATTTAAAGCTATTATTTGTGGGCAAATATTGGTTTTTGAAAAATATACACTACCATCCTAAATTTAGTCTATACTAAAAGTTGAGCTTGAGGTTAATTAATATGATAGCCTGAACCAATTCAAATCATGCTCTACTAGGAATGGCAAAAGAGCTCATACCTCGTGGCTCGATCATAACTCGCATCTGATTTGCTCATTAACAGCTCGTTCATTACTGGACCGAGCTATTAACGAGTCAGCTCGCTACTAGTTTGGTCCAAAATTAATGAGTTTAAGCTGGGGCCTAGCTTGCTCGCGAGCTAGCTCGGCTAGGCATTATTTTGTGAATTTGTATGAATTTGTGTGCATTTTATATATATTGTCCAGCTCGATTCAGCTCTGTCCAACTCGGTCAAAAAAGTTTGTAGAATTTATTTTCTTCTTAAAAGAAGAACTAGTCAGATCCAGCAAACCAGCTCATTAGCTCAGTCCAACTAGTAACTATTTCAAACTGAAATTTCAGCTCGTTCATAACTCGAACAAACCAGCTTGTGAATAATTCAAACTGAACACAGCTCTTGTAACGAGCCAGCTCGTTACATATAGCTCTACCACCGTCGAAATTCAATCATAAAAGATGATATCTAATTCTGACCTAAATAACCTACAAAATTATGTCCTTCACAGCTCGTGTGCCTTTGCCATATCTAATTAATTATACCCGTGTGGCCGTGTATGGCCCCACTAGAATCAACCGCGCATGACATATATATTATGCGGTGCGTTAATCTACCCGGGCCATAAATCATGATTTGAACTCGTTGCTGCTGGTCTTGCATAACTGATCGTATAACCTTTATTCACAACTAATTAATGTATTGTTCGTAATTAGTAAGGTTCTGTTCGGCTGTCACTGTGTCTGTGAGAAAAAAAAAAATTACTTGGAGTAATTTTTTTTTTCCGGGTGCACAATGTTTTGGTCATTTAAATTGGATCTGAACTCGAGCCCATTTCTGTTTCCGTCTGACAGCCGAACATGTCCTCAAAGAGCAACCAGGGGTCAACTATGCCAGGTCAGGGTCAGATTCTTACAAGGGCCGAGTCGTTACAAGGATTGAAAAAAAAAGTTTCAAACCTTGTGCAAAATATTTGAGTTTAGATTCGACAATCAAAATACAGATCAATTCAGTCTGAAATAGAATACACGAGACCTCTTTAATATTCATGCGAAATCTGATCCGGTAATTTGTATCTAAATTCAAATTTTTTTATTACATCAGGTGTTATGAATTCGCCTCGTATCGTTCCTGTTTGACACTTTTGCAATTCCATATGTGCATATATAAAATATAAAGAAATATGGTTACTAGGAATTCATAAAATTATGCTTAAACTGTTCTTTGCAAAGAGACATCGTGGTATATACGTAAATGTCAAAATTATGGTAATTATGGGAAAAGGAGTTTTTTGTGGGAACCAGATCACCTGTTCCAGTAGGATAGAAAATTCTTGTTTCTAAAGTCACTGATACATGAGTCCGAAGTGGATTTGGAGCAAAATCATATTTAATATTTAAATGTCAAAATTTACTCCGAAGTCCGAACTCACGTATCAGTAATTTTAAAAACAAGTAACATACATCAAGCTTCTATAAAGATGATAACTTTTAAAACTTAATTATGACTTGTTGGTGGACTCAGGAGTTTAATGGATGATAGATTTGTGTTCAAATCATCATAATTATCAGCTTTAATCAATGGTCACTTTTTTTTATTGAACCCATATGATGAACTTAATTTGTGTTTTCGAGGGCAATAAATAATTAAAGAACTACGACAAGAACAGATGGCAACAATAATTGAATTTGTTAATTAAGTATAAAATGGTGGTACATTTAATCCACGACAAATACGTACGAGCTGTATGAAAATATATAATTGATTGCGTATTGGAATTATTAATGGAAGTTGACAGCCTGAGAAAGTGACAGGTCTTCTTTACGTCGATTAAAAATATATATTCAAAATTCTGGTTCAATTGCGGCTGCTACAATTTCAAGTTCATCTTAGGTTGGTTATTTTTGAAACTTATCTACACATAATTCTAAAATGATTGCGATATTTAATTATGAGCAGAGCTAGAGTGTGATGTGCTCACCATGAGATTTTGGTGAATGGTGAGCACAATTCCAAAAACATGTCGGATTGGTTTCAAACGATGAAGCTAACTGTTGAAATTAATGTACTTCATGAGTGATGCATGTACATGCAATTTTTTGAAAGTTTCGATTTCATTTGCTACAAGGTCAAGCGGTCAAAGAAATGAATATTTTTTTAAGTTATTTTATAAATTGTTTTATATATTCATTTTTTTCATTATTTCTTTGACCGCTTCACCTTGTAACAAATGAATTCAAAACTTTCAAAATTTTGCATGTACATACATCACTCATGGAGTACATGAATTTCAACGGTTTGAATTCCTTGTTTGAAACAGATCCGATATACTTTTGGAGCTGTGCTCACCAAACTTTCTTGGTGAGCACATCACACTTGCTCTTTAATTATATATAGTTATGGTTCAACTAAAGGTGCCTGAAAGTGTATATTTTTTAGAGAATGGTTCTAAGTACTCATGTTCTTCATAGCTCATCATACCTCATATTTTATATCTTCGTTTCCAAAATTCGAACGGTTGATCTGAACCACTCAATATGACATTCATACTAAAATATGCCTGGGAATGAAATTTTATAATTTTTGTAACTTTTTTACTATTTTTTAAGATATATACAAAAATCACTGTTTCTGGACCGTTCAAAAACAGTGACTAAACCCATCTTAAAAAATAGAAAACAAAATTCAAAAAATTATAAAGGTTCATCCCCAAGCATATTTTAGTATAGATATCATGTTGAGCCGTTCAAATCGACAGTTCGGACTTTGAAAACAAAAATATAAAATATAGATATGAATGACATGAGGTATTGGAACCTCCTCATTTCTTTTATATTCGGAGTCTTTCTATGTCAATTTGATTAGAAGGTAATGAGATGTGCTTTAAATAAACTATTTGAAAAGGACTGATAATTTATTTGCAGCTCTAATCTTATATCTTATTAAATATATACTGGATTAATGGATTATGATACTCTTTAATGTGGACTATTAACCAAATAATCATGCTAGATGCTCCTTTTTTATATATAATGATGTTGATATCTTTTTCTTTCTTCTTATTTGGTCAAAGCTGAGAATATTAAGGAATGAAATTGGTTAAGCCCAAAATGTAATATAAATTTATGAGCCATTACTTTGTTGGTTGGAATAGGTTAATTAGTTTGTATGAATCCATATTCTCTCTATAATATTTCTGTTTAGATTTGGACCGTCCGGTCATAATTCAGATCAATCCAATTTAAGGTGAAACGCACTGGGCCTCTTTAATATTCGTGCAGATTCTGTTGGACGGTCCTGATCTAAACAGAAATATTATGTTAACTTAAGGTGATACTAATGATATGTAAAACAGTGGTTTGGCGCAATAATGAAACAGGTAGCACATGTATAACTTTTTTTTTTTCAGAACAAAAGAGATCGCAAGTAACATTTTAGATTAATTTTGATAGTCATAAAAAGGTTGAGAAAGGGGAGGTAGCACAGTTGGTTAGAAAAAAATCCTAGGATTGTTGTACTCAAAGATTAAGAGTTCGATTCCCCCTCACGACTTCGCAGCCTCTCCGAAGGTTTCAAAAAAAAAATAGTCATAAAAAAGTAATAGAACAAGATCATCTACGTCATCTGGCTTTTACGCATTCTTTAATACTGTGGAATTGAAATCCAACCATTGTAATATAAAAATGGCATCGTCAATATATATATGTAGAGAGAGGAGGGTTCCAATACCTCATATTTTTTAAACTTCATATTTTATATCTTCGCAGGAGCGAAACTAGAAAATTTAGTTAGAGGGGGCTAAATTTTAAAATATATAATTATTAATTTGTAGCTAGTGGAATTTGAATTCAAGATCTCCCAAGAATAAAATAGTCTTAACCACTAGACTACAAGCACACATCTAACATTTTATAAGAGGGGCTAAACTATATAAAAACTTCATAGAAATAAAAAAAATCAATAAAATTGCAACGTGCGTGATTAAAAATTTTGAAATCATAGGGTGGCTTAGCACCCCCTAGACAATGTGTAAATTCGCCCCTGTATCTTCGTTTCTAAAGTCTAACTTGTCTAGGGCTGCACAAAATATTCGTGGTTCGTAATTTGATTTGAGTTTGATTCGAAAAAATTCGATTTGAAATTAGATTCGATTCGAAATTAATTCAAACCAGTTTGATTCGAAATGAAACGAACCAAATTCTAACCTAGGCAGGTTCGTTCGAAATAAGTTCGTGGGTTCGATTCGCTATTTATTTTTGAGCTTTGAGATTTGTAAGTCCGCATTATTTGAGCTTTGAGATCTGTGTAGCGGATGATAACTCATTTGAATATATGAGAATTCCAAAAAGGTCACGCGCAAAGTTTGAGATATGTCAAAGATGCTTATTTGACTGTCTCCCTGTCTCCCTCTATTTTATTTTTTTCATCTCTCTCTATCTCCCTCTTTAAGCTCTTCCGCCATGGAGCTTTAAGCTCTTATGCCATGGATGCAAAGCTTTGGTGACAAAAAATTCTCGCTCTTGCTCGCATCTCCTCCCTGCCTCCTCGCTCTCATCTCTGCTACTTTGATCTCCATGTAGAAATTCGAACTGTTAACGAACCAAATCGAACTAGTTCGAAATTAAACGAATCAAATTCGAATCTGAGTCTATAGTTCGAAACAGGGTCTTCGAAGCGAACCAGTTCGATTTGAATTTTAACGAACTCGAATTCGAACCTAGCTAGATTCGATTTGGTTTGATTCGTTTGCAGCCCTAAACCTGTCGATCCAAACCGTATTCATAATAAAATATGCCTGAGAATGAAATTTTATAATTTTTGAAAATTTTTAACTATTTTTGAAGATAAGTACAAAATTACTGTTTTTGAACCGTTCAAAAATAGTGATTTTCTAACCATCTTAAAAAATAGTAAAAAAATTTCAACAATTATAAAGTTTCATCCTCAGACATATTTTAGTATGGATATCATGTTGAGTGGTTAGAATCAACAATTTGGACTATGAAAACAAAAATATAAAATATAAGGCATGATGAGGTATGGAAACCCTTCTAATATATATCCGATGATATATTTATGTTTATTTTTTCTTCTAATTAAGACAATTCTATATTGAGACTCTTGCATCTAATAAATTTTTGAAGATAAATAAATCTTTTTTTAACGCTGAAGACATGTAAATAAAAAATAACACTTTTAAGTCATGTAAATTCCTCAGGAAGAATACAAAATTCATTTTGGACACAATAAAACCTATATTTTTAAAAAAAAAGAGAGATTGATGTCCGTTTCATTGAAATGAAATTTAATAATTACAAAAACAAGTTAGCCGGAATATAAGCTCTGGACTGGACACCTTACTGGTGTCAATATCAGCTAACAACAACAACAACAAAAATCAATTTATGAAGCGTATATCTTTTAAATAAAAAGAGATATACAACACAAGAATTAATGTTTGATCATGATAAATGAAGAGAAAAATATAATTTTATAAATGAGAACAAAATGATATATGACCAGGGGCGGAACTCGACTTTCAGTATAGGGGGGACTAACAGACTAAACATCATATGTTTAAAAAATATTTTAATAAAAAACATAATCTATATAACACAAAAATAATATGATTCTTTACAATTTGATTCCATAAAATATAATAAATAACAAACACCAATAAAATGACATGTTTATCAAACTAAAATAAAACAAAATAACATATTCGTATGCATATTTTCTTTATTTAAATTTAGACCTGTGATTTTCTGAAAAATCAAATTATGTAATAATCTCATCTCTGAGCTAATATTATTTGCTATTTCTTTCTCAATATAACAAATATAAACAAGCATGTAGTCTCTAAAAAACTCGTCACCCATCTTGTTCCGAAACTTAGTTTTAACGAGCTTCATATTCTAATTTCGACTGGCAAATGATGTTTTATGATTTTTTCACACGGTCAAACAATGCCTTATGATTTTTGGTCAATGCTGCCTTGGGATTTGAAAACCAACGCATTTCTTTCTTTCTTTTGATGAGACATATTTTTAGTTTTTTTTTATAGGGGGGCTAATAACTTTGCTACACCTGTAAAATATTTTTTTAGTTGTATAAGTACCGGTAAAAAAAAATCAAAATCTTGGAGGTGACTTAGCTACCCCTGCATACACTTACCGTCCGCCACTGTATATGACCCGTGTGAAAGACCTAAAAGAATTTAAAACTTAATCCTTTATGTTAATATATCATTCTAAACAAATAAAATGTCAGATGATAAGATTATAATATAAGACTTTTGAATTAGATAAAAAAAAAAAATCTAACAGCTCAAAAATGAATGTAAAGTATTTGGGAGCATTCTCCATCTAATTAAAAAAAATTAATATTAGTTGGCATCCAAATCAATTATTTTCTAAACACTGTTATTTTATCATGAGGAGGGATCACATATATCAATTTTTGGTTTTTAAAGTTTAAACGGTCGATCCAAACAGTTCAACATGTTGGATATATTAAAATGTACTTGTAGGTCAAATTTTACATTTTTTTTTAATTTTTTTTAAATTCAATGGTCTGAAAACAAAGATTTTATAAAATAATTAATAAATAGTAAAAAAAAATAAAAAAACATGTAAAATTTTGTCTCTAAACACATTTTAATATGGAGATCATATTAAACGGTTTGAATCAACTATTTGAACTTTAAAAACTTAAAATAGATAGTGTAATTTTGTGTCACAAAAAAATAACGTAAGTGATCCTCCTCTTTTATTATATGAATAACAGCAATAATATTTATTTGCTGTGAAATGAGAATAAATGATTGGCATGATATGATACCAATACCATGCATGATTGATGCATGAAAGCCACAGGAGGAATATGCTCTCAGGTAGCCTGTGGACAGCTAGTAAATCCTTCTAAGCGAGTTCAAAGTATGTTGCATGCGTACAATTTGCTCATTAATTTAATTCAAAAGGCAGCATTTTTTGTCCTAATGTGAGTTCATTAGTGAATGTTTTTTATCTATTTAATTGGCTTAAAGGACATGCAGAATCAATAGTTTGATGTGCATTGATCGTTCTTGTCATAAAACAGAATCTATAGTTTAAATTTATCGTTTGTAAATAGAATGTATGATATTAAATAAGTGAGTACACAAAATTACATCTTATTTTTTTAAAGCTCAAACAGTCGATCCAAACTATTCAATATGTTTGATATATAAAAATGTGCTTGAAGATCAAATTTTACATTTTTTTGAATTTTTTTTCAAAAAATTCAATGGTTTGAAAACAACGATTTTGTAAAATACTTAATAAATAGTAAACAAATTGAAAAAAAATGTAAAATTTGATCTCTAAGCACATTTTAATATGGAGATCATGTTGAACGGTTCGGATCGACTGTTTGAACTTTCAAAACTTTAAAAATTGACAGTGTAATTTTTGTCAAAAAAAATGATGTAAGTGGATCCCTCTTGAATATACAAATAAATTGTGCACCTCATTTCCCGGTGGCTATATTTTTAATTATGAATTCTTTATTATGTAGATATTTCTTTTCCTAATTATAAAACTAATTTTAGAAATTATTTCTCCTGCTCATGTATCCAAAAATTTTCCTTCATGCCTCAAATCTTTTAGAAAATAAATAATCTATATTGATACAACATAAATTACTGGCATGTTGTTTTCTATATATTCATTTTTGAAATAAATTTCAATAACAAAAATATTTGACGTTGATTTCAAAAGGCACCAAGATCTTATATGAAAACAATGCAGCTGTTATTCAGTCTCCAGTGCACATACAAAACATCAAATGGATCCGAATCTATTGAAATCTGAGACCAATGAACATTATTTTTGAAATTTCTACAATCTAAATATAGCAGTCGAACTGTTTCGAGACGCGTGTAAGAAAGAAACCAGCTGTTTTGAGATGCGCTTTCAAAAAAATTAGACGACTAAATTCATATTGCAGAAATTCCAGAATTATTTAGTTTCGGAATTGCAGAAGATTTATTTTCAATGTCAAATAGATCACCTCTAGCAACTTTTGTCGTGTCTTTATATTTTCCATAGAATGAAGATGTGATTAAATAAAATTATTTTGTAACAGCAGCAACGCTATCTTAGATTTTATATATTTTATTATTTTTACATTACATGAAGACAAGAATTCATTAATTCAGGATGATAATGTCTTCTATGGTGCGTTTGGACGAATCAAGACTAGTGCAAAAATAGTAGCTATTCTAATTTGAGATTAGTAGCTATTCCAACATTTTGTAGGATTAGTAAAATAGTGAACAATTTCACAAAAACAAAATATAGTGGCTATTCGCTAATCCAAACACACCCAAACGTAGATTAGTAGCTTGGAATAGTGCTAATTCGGAATAGTAGCTATTAGCGTTGTTCGTGTGCATAACAACCTATTTTGCCCTTGATCTTGTGCTTATGAACCTAATTTGCATTTGTTCTTGTGCTTAGGAACCTCATTTGCCCTTGTTTGTGTGCTTAATAACCTCAATTGGCGTTTTTCGTATGCTTTTTAACCTCTTCTGCCCTTGTTATTGTTCTTAGCAACATCATTTACACTTGTTCTTGTGCTTAACAACATCATTTGTCGTTGTTCTTGCACTTTGCAACATAATTTTCCCTTGATATTGTGCTTATGAACCTCATTTGCATTTGTTCTTGTGCTTACGAACCTCATTTTCTCTTGTTTGTGCGCTTAACAACCTCAATTGGCGTTATTCGTGTGGTTAACAACCTATTTTGCCCTTGATCTTGTGCTTATGAACCTCAATTGCATTTGCTCTTGTGCTTAGGAACCTAATTTGCCCTTGTTCGTGTGCTTAACAACCTCAATTGTCTTTGTTCATATGCTTCTTAACATCCTTTTCCCTTGTTCTTATGCTTAACAACATCATTTACACTTGTTCTTGTGCTTAATACCCTCATTTGTCGTTATTCTTGCGTTTTGCAACATAATTTGCCCATGATCTTGTGCTTATGAATCTCATTTGCATTTGTTCTTGTGCTTAGGAACCTAATTTGCCCTTGTTCGTATACGTAACAACGTCAATTGTCGTTATTCGTGTGCTTAACAACCTATTTTTTCCTTGATCTTGTGCTTATGAAACTCATTTGCATTTGTTCTTGTGCTTATGAACCTCATTTGCCCTAGTTTGTGTACTTAACAACCTCAATTGGCGTTGTTCGTGTGCTTAACAACCTCTTTTGCCCTTGATCTTCTGCTTATGAACCTCATTTGCATTTGTTCTTGTGCTTAGGAACCTCATTTGCCCTTGTTCGTCTGCTTAACAACCTCAATTGTCGTTATTCATATGCTTCTTAACCTCTTTTGCCATTGTTCTTGTGCTTAACAACATCATTTGTCGTTTCTTGCGCTTTGCAACATAATTGGCCCTTGATCTTGTGCCTATGAACCTCATTTGTATTTGTTCTTGTGCTTAGGAACCTCATTTTCTCTTGTTTGTGTGCTTAACAATCTCATTAGCGTTGTTCGTGTGCTTAACAAACTCTTTTTACCACGATCTTGTGCTTATGAACCTCAATTGCATTTGTTTTTGTGCTTCAGAACCTCATTTGCCCTTATTCGTGTGCTTAACAACCTCAATTGTCGTTGTTCATATGCTTCTTGGGCTTAGCAACATCAGTTACACTTGTTTTTGTGCTAAACAACCTCATTTCTCGTTGTTCTTGCGCTTTGCAACAAAATTTGCCCATGATCTTGCGCTTATGAACCTCATTTGCATTTGTCCTTGTGCTTAGGAACCTCATTTGCCCTTGTTTGTGTGCTTAACAACCTCAATTGGCATTGTTCGTATGCTTAACAACCTCTTTTGCCCTTAATCTTGTGCTTACGAACCTCAATTGTATTTGTTCTTGTGCTTAAGAACCTCATTGGCCATTGTTCGTCTGCTTAACAACGTCAATTATCGTTGTTCATATGCTTCTTAACCTCTTCCGCCCCTGTTCTTGTGCTTAGCAACATCAGTTACACTTGTTCTTGTGCTAAACAACCTCATTTCTAGTTGTTCTTGCTCTTTGGAACATAATTTGCCCATTATCTTGTGCTCATTAATCTTATTTGCATTTGTTCTTGTGCTTAGGAACCTTATTTTCCCTTGTTTGTGTTCTTAACAACCTCAATTGCCATTATTAGTGTGCTTAACAACCTCTTTTCCCTTGATCTTGTGCTTATGAACCTCATTTGCATTTGTTCTAGAGCTTGGGAACCTCATTTACCATTGTTCGTGTGCTTAACAATCTCGATTGTTGTTATTCTTATGCTTCTTTACCTCTTTTGCCAATGTTCTTGTGCTTAGCAACATTATTTACACTTGTTCTTGTGTTTAACAACTTCATTTGTCGTTGTTCTTGCGCTTTACAACATAATTAGCCGTTGATCTTGTGCCTATGAACCTCATTTGTATTTGTTCTTGTGCTTAGGAACCTCATTTGTGTTTGTTCTTGTGCTTAACAACTTGAATTGGCGTTGTTCTTGTGTGCTTAACAACTTGAATTGGCGTTGTTCTTGTGCATCACAACCTCTTGTGCTCTTCATCTTGTGCTTATGAACCTCATTTGCAGTTGTTCTTGTGCTTTGGAATCTCATTTGCCCTTGTTCGTGTGCTTAACAATCTCAATTGTCGTTGTTCGTATGCCGCTTAACCTCTTATGCTCTTGTTTTTGTGCTTAGCAACATCATTTACACTTGTTCTTTAGCTTAACCGCACTTGTCGTTGTTCTTGCGCTTTGCAACACAATTTGCCCTTGATCTTGTGCTTATGAACCACATTTGCATTTGGTCTTGTTGTTAGGAACCTCATTTTTCCTTTTTTGTGTTCTTAACAACCTCAATAGCCATTATCTGTGTGCTTAACAACCTCTTTTGCCCTTTATCTTCTGCTTATGAACCTCATTTGCATTTGTTCTTATGCTTAGGAACCTCATTTGTCCTTGTTCGTATGCTTAACAACCTCAATTGTCGTACTTCATATGCTTATTAACCTCTTCTGCCATTGTTCTTGTGCATAGCAACATCATTTACACTTGTTCTTGTGCTTAACAACCACATTTGTCGTTGTTCTTGCACTTTGCAACATAATTGGTCCTTGATCTTGTGCCTATGAACCACATTTGCATTTGTTCTTGTGCTTAGGAACCTAATTAGCCCCTGTTTGTGTGCTTAACAACCTATTTTGCCCTTGCTATTGTACTTATGAACCTCATTTGTATTTGTTCTTGTGCTCAGGAACCTCATTTTCCCTTGTATGTGTTCTTAACAACCTTAATTGGCGTTGTTCGTGTGCTTAACAACCTATTTTGCCCTTGATCTTGTGCTTATGAACCTCATTTGCATTTGTTCTTGTGCTTAGGAACCTCATTTACCCTTCTTTGTATGCTTAACAACCTCAATTGGCGTTGTTCATGTACTTAACAACATCTTTTTCCCTTGATTTTGTGCTTATGAACCTCATTTGCATTTGTTCTTGTGCTTCGGAACCTCGTTTGCCCTAGTTTGTGTGCTTAAAAATCTCAATTTGCATTGTTCGTGTGCTTAACAACCTCTTTTGCCCTTGATCTTGTGCTTAGAAACCACATTTGCATTTGTTCTTGCGCTTAGGAACCTCGTTTGCCCTTGTTTGTGTACTTAACAACCTCTATTGTCGTTGTTCATTTGCCTCTTAACCTCTTCTGCTCTTGTTCTTGTGCTTAGCAACATCATTTACACTTGTTCTTGTGCTTAACATCACTTGTCGTTGTTCTTGCGCTTTGCAACATAATTTGCCATTGATCTTGTGCTTATGAACCTTATTTACATTTGCTCTTGTGCTTAGGAACATCATTTTTTCTTGTTTGTGTGCTGAACAACCTCAATTGGTGTTATTCGCGTGCTTGACTCTTTTTCCCTTGATCTTCTACTTTTGAACCTCATTTACATTTGTTCTTGTGCTTAGGAACCTCTTTTGTCTTAGTTTGTGTGCTTAACAACCTCAATTAGCGTTGTTCGTGTGCTTAACAACCTCTTTTGCCGTTGATCTTGTGCTCATGAAACTCAATTGCATTTGTTCTTGTGCTTAAGAACCTCATTTGTCCTTGTTCATGTGCTTAATAACCTCAATTGTCGTTGTTCTTATGCTTCTTAACCTCTTCCACCCTTGTTCTTGTGCTTAGCAACATCAGTTACACTTGTTCTTGTGCTAAACAACCTTATTTCTCGTTGTTCTTGCTTTTTGCCACATAATTTGCCTATGATTTTGCGCTTATGAACCTCATTTGCATTTGTTCTTATGCTTAGGAACTTCATTTGCCCTTGTTTGTGTGGTTAACAACCTCAATTGGCGTTGTTCGTATGCTTTTTAATCTCTTTTGCCCTTGTTCTTATGCTTACCAACATAATTTACATTTGTTCTTGTGCTTAACAACCTCATTTGTCATTATTCTTGCGTTTTGCAACATAATTTGCCCTTGATCTTGTGCTTATGAACCTCATTTGCATTTATTCTTTTGCTTAGGAACCTCATTTACCCTTGTTTGTGTGCTTAACAACCTTAATTGACGTTTTTCGTGTACTTCTTGACCTATTCTGCTATTGTTTTTGTGCTTAGCAACATCATTTACACTTGTTCTTGTGCTTAACAATCTCATTAGTCGTTGTTCTTGCACTTTGCAACATAATTTTCCCTTGAGATTGTGCTTATGAACCTCATTTGCATTTGTTGTTGTGCTTACGAATCTCATTTTTCTTGTTTGTGCGCTTAACAACCTCAATTGTAGTTGTTCATTTGCTTCTTAACCTCTTTTTCTCTTGTTCTTGTATTTAGCAACATCATTTACACTTGTTCTTGTGCTTAACAACTTCATTTGTCGTTGCTCTTGCGCTTGCCTTTGGTCTTGTTCTTATGAACATCATTTGCATTTGTTTTTGTCCTTAGGAATTTCATTTGCCCTAATTTGTGTGCTTAACAACATCAATTGGCGTTGTTCGTGTTCTTAACAACCTCTTTTGACCTTGATCTTGTGCTTATGAACCTCATTTGCATTTTTTTGTGCTTAGCAACCTCATTTGCCTTTGTTCGTGTGCTTAACAACCTCAATTGTCATTGTTCATATGCTTTTTAACCTCTTTTGCCGACGTTCTTGTGATTAGCAACATTATTTATACTTGTTCTTGTGCTTAACAACCTATTTTGTCGTTGTTCTAGTGCTTTGCAACATAATTTATCCTTGATCTTCTGCGAACCTTATTTGCCCTTGTTTGTATGCTTAACAACCTCAATGGGCATTGTTCGTGTGCTTAACAAGGTCTTTTTCCCTTGATCATGTGCTTCTGAACCTCATTTGCATTTGTTCTTGTGCTTAGGAAACTCGTTTGCCCTAGTTTGTGTACTTAACAACCTCAATTGGCATTGTTCGTGTGCTTAACAACCACCTTTGCCCTTGATCTTGTTCTTATGAACCTTATTTGCATTTGTTCTTGTGCTTAGGAACCTCATTTGCCTTTGTTTGTGTGCTTAACAACCTTAATTAGCGTTGTTCGTATGCTTCTTAACCTTTTTTGCCCTTGGTCTTGTGCTTAGCAACATCATTTACACTTGTTCTTGTACTTAACAACCTGATTTGTCGTTGTTCTTGCAGTTTGGAACATAATTTCCCCTTTATCTTGTGCTTATGAATCTCATTTGCATTTGTTCTTGTACTTAGGAACCTCATTTACCCTTGTTTGTATGCTTAACAACCTCAATTAGCGTTGTTTGTGTGGTTAACAACCTCATTTGCCCTTGATCTTGTGCATATGAACCTCATTTGCATTTGTTCTTTTGCTTAGGAACCTCATTTCCCATTGTTCGTGTGCTTAATAATCTGAATTGTCATTGATCGTATGCTCCTTAACCTCTTTTGTCACTGTTCTTATGCTTAGCAACATCATTTACACTTGTTCTTGTGCTTAACAACCTCATTTGTCGTTGTTCTTGTGCTTTGCAACATAATTGGTTCTTGATCTTGTGCCTATGAACCTCATTTGCATTTGTTCTTGTCCTTAGGAACCTCATTAGCCCTTTTTGTGTACTTAACAACTTGAATTGGCGTTGTTTGTGTGCTTAACAACCTCTTTTGCCCTTCATCTTGTGCTTATTAACCTCATTTGCCCTTGTTCATGTGCTTAACAACCTCAATTGTCGTTTTTCATATGCTTCTTAACCTCTTTTGCCCTTACTCTTGTGCTTAGCAACATCATTTACACTTGTTCTTGTGCTTAACAACCTCATTTGTCATTGTTCTTGCGCTTTGCAACTTAATTTGCCCTTGATCTTGTGCTTATAAACCTCATTTGTATTTGTTCTTGTGCTTAGGATCCTCATTTTTCGTTGTTTGTGTGCTTAGCAACCTCAATTGGCGTTGTTCATGTATTTAACAACCTCTTTTTCCCTTGATCTTGTGCTTATGAACCTCATTTGCATTTGTTATTGTGCTTAGGAACCTCATTTGCCCTAGTTTGTGTGCTGAACAACCTCAATTGGCGTTGTTCATATGCTTAGGAACCTCTTTTGCCCTTGATTTTGTGATTATGAACCTCATTTGCATTTGCTCTTGTGCTTAGGAACCTAATTTGCCCTTGTTTGTGTGCTTAACAACCTCAATTGTCGTTGTTCATATGCTTCTTAACCTCTTTTGCCCTTGTTCTTGTGCTTAACAACATTATTTACACTTGTTATTGTGCTTAACAACCTCATTTACCGTTATTCTTGCCCTTAGCAACATAATTTGCTCTTGATCTTGTACTTATGAACCTCATTTGAATTGTTCTTGTGCTTAGGAACCTTATTTTCCCCTGTTTGTGTGCTTAACAACCTCAATTGACGTTGTTTGTGTGCTTAACAACCTCTTTTTCCCTTGATCTTGTGCTTATGAACCTCATTTGCATTTGTTCTTGTGCTTAAGAACTTCATTTGCACTTGTTCGTTTGCTTAACAACCGCAATTGTAGTTGTTCATATGTTTCTTAACCTTTTTTGCCCTTGTTTTGGTGCTTAGCAACATCATTTACACTTGTTCTTGTGCTTAACAAGTTCATTTGTCGTTGCCCTTGCGCTTGTCCTTGATCTTGTACTTATGAACCTCATTTGCATTTGTTCTTGTCCTTAGGAACCTCATTTGCCCTAATTTGTGTGCTTAACAACCTCAATTGGCGTTGTTCATGTGCTTAACAACCTCTTTTTCCCTTGATCTTGTACTTATAAACCTCATTTGCATTTGCTCTTGTGCTTGGGAACCTAATTTGCCCGTGTTCGTGTACTTAACAACCTCAATTGTCGTTGTTCATATGCTTCTTAACCTCTTTTGCCCTTGTTCTTGTGCTTAACAATATTATTTTATCTTGATCTTGTGTTTATCAACCTCATTTGTATTTGTTTTAGTGCTTAGGATCCTCATTTGACCTTCTTCTTGTACTTAAAAACCTCATTTGTCATTGTTCTTGTGATTATCAACATCATTTGCAACAGTTCACTTACTTAGCAACATCATTTGTTCATATTCTTGTGCTTAGCAACCTAAGTTTCACTTGTTCCTGTTATTATCAACACCATTTGCGTTAGTTCTTGTGCTTAAAAACCTCATTTATCATTGTTTTTTTTTTTTATGTTTAGCAAGCTTATTTGTTGTTGTTCTTGTACTTATCAACCACTTTTGCTCTTTTTCTTGTGCTTAGCAAGCGTATTTCCTATTGTTCTTGTGCAAAAAAAGCTCATTTTCCCTTGTTCTTGTGCCTAGCAATTACATTTACGGTTGTTCTTGTGCATAGCACCATTATTTGCCCGTGAAGTTATGATTATTAACTTCATTTGCATTTGTTTTTGTGCTTAGGAACCTCATTTGTCTGTGTTCTTATGCTTAAAAACCTTATTTGTCACTATTCTTGTGATTAGCAACATCATTTGCCTTAGTACATGTGCTTAGCAACCTTATTTGTCTTTATTCTTGTGCTTAACAACCTAATTTGAATCTGATTAATCCTAAGATGGTAAGCAATAAAGCCTTAGAGTAAGCATGGGTGATTGAATGAAATGAAGGTTCTAAGCAACATCATTTATATTAGTTTTTGTGCTTAGCAACCTCATTTGTCATTGTCTTTATACTTAGCAAGCTCATTTATTGTTGTTCTTGTGCTTATCAAACTATTTTGCTCTTGTTCTTGTACTTAGCAAGCACATTTTCCATTGTTTTTGTGCAGATAAAGCTCATTTTCTCTTATTCTTGTGCTTAGCAACCTCATTTGCGGTTGTTTATGCTTAGAACATCATTTGCCCTTGATATTCTGCTTATAAACATAATTTGTCATTGTTCTTGTGATTATCAATATTTGCATTACTTTATGTGCTTAGCAACATCATATGCCATTGTTCTTGTGCTTAGCAACCTAATATGCCATTTTTTCTTGTGCTAAGCAACATCTTTTGCATTAGTTCTTGTGCTTAACAATCTTATTTGTCATTATTCTTATGCTTAGCAACCTCATTTGTTGTTGTTGTACTTATCAACATCTTTTGACCTTGTTCTTATGCTTAGCAAAAACATTTGTCAATGTTCTTGTGCAAAAAATGCTTATTTGCCCTTATTGTTGTGCTTAGCAACATCATTTGTGGTTGTTGTTGTAGTTGACAACCTCATTTGGACTTGTTCTTATTTTTAGGAATATCATTTGCTTATGTTGTTGTACTTAAGAACTTTATTTCTAGTTATTTTTGTACTTAGCAATATCATTTGCATTTGTTATCTGGCTTATCAACCTCATTTGCTCTTGTTCTTGTGCTTAAGACCTCATTTGATCTTATTCTTGTACTTAGCAACCTCATTTGTCATTGTTCTTGTAATTAGTAGTATCATTTGCATTAGTTCATGTGCTTAGTCACCTTATTTGTCCTTGTTCATGTGCTTAGCAACCTAATTTGCCCTTGTTCTTATGATTAACAACACCATTTGCATTAGATCTTATGCTTAGCAACCTCATTTGTTATTGATTTTATACTTAGCAACCTTATTTGTTGTTGTTTTTGTGCTTATCAACTAATTTTGTTTTTTTTCTTGTGCTTAGCAAGCGCATTTATCAATGTTCTTGTACAAAAAAAAGCTCATTTGCCCTTGTTCTTGTGCTTAGTAATCTTATTTGATGTTGTTCTTGTAATTAGCAACATCATTTGCCATTGATCTTGTGCTTGTTAACCTCATTTGGATATGTTTTTGTGCTTAAGAACCTCATTTGCATATGTTTTTGTGCTTAAGAACCTAATTTGATCTTGTTCTTGTGCTTAAAACTCTAATTTGTCATTGTTCTTATGATTATCAACATCATTTGCAATAGTTAATGTGCTTAGGAATATCATTTGCCTCATCTTTTAGTGCAGACAAATTATATATGATTAGGCCGATACCTTATCAGCTTTGTAGCAACGACAAAAAAAAATTGATGACCATGCACCGAGCAACGCTTAATAGATGGTTATTATTTATTAATTCCCTACTACTAGCCGTGACATCTCACAATATGTTCCTTTCAATTGTCTAACACAGAAAAAAGAAAACAAGCTCAAATTACTTTCTTTTAATTGTTTTTTAATATGTAGTAAAATTAAGGGTGAAAACAGAGAGGATATAGAGCGAATGGTGGTAAAATTATATCTATATTTTATTTTTATTTTTCGGATACAGATACAGAGCGGATATCAGACGGATAAGGATACGAATTCGAATCGAATTGGATATTTATTAAAATAATATAAAAAATATTAAAGTTCATAATATTTATCTAATTATAAAGGCAAATAACATATTTTTTTCATAATTTATATTAAAATATATGATATATATTACTATTTGGATACAGATAATTGGAAGGTTTTTTCATATGAGTATCTTTATCCACACAAATATTCAGATATCGAAAATTCACATCTATTTTATGAATACTGAATATGAATTAGATATTATCCATACCCGTTTGGATTATATAATGGGGAATTTTGGTTCATGTCGTGATATGAACAGAAGCCCATGACCAATTTGTGAAATTGAATGCTTTGGGCTGAAACATCTTGTTACGAAATAACATGTTTTGGATGAGCTAAGTGTGTATAAGCCTAAAAGTATCGAAATCTAAACGGAACAACATTCATGTTGTTCATTATGATTGGGTTTTTCTGGAAATTGATTTCAGAACATAATTCACTATGGGCTTTTTCGACTGTTCAAATACTAACAACAATATTCTGAACCAATCCATTTCAAGTTGCGATATAAAAAGATATTCATATTCGAGAGTTCAATTGCAGGACAAATTAGCCATACTTTTTGTTACTTTAATAAGAGTTTTTTTTATGTGAAATCCGTAGGTATATATTTGAATACTGGTAAAGGTCTTTTACAGTGTTTGATAGAAATACAGAATGTAAAATTCTATTTAGAAAAGCATAAACTACCTACGAAAATAAAAACTTAGAGAATTCATAATGGAACTAACAGAAAAAGACAACAACCTATTGTAATTCCTTAATCATTGTAGCTTATGTATCACTGTTCCTTGTGAATAGTTTTGTCTCAAATCAACCATGTGTTCAGTCACTCCGGTGTGAAAGAATCTTGTATCCAACACAGTCGATATTTCTGTAGCATCTCTCGGTATGTCCTGTAGTGAACCCCTGAATGCCTGTCTCCTCCTTATTGATAGGTTTGCCAGTTTGTGTGGTCCACTCTTTTTTTTTTTGAGCAAAATCAGGCAGCGACTGCCAGATGTATTAGAAAAATAAGAGACGGTTTACAGACAATCGAATGCTACATCCACATGAAACCATCTCACAGCCTAGCTTGTAAAGAAATTCCAACTGTTACAACCTTTAAGCACAATATTAGCAGTACTTTTCCCAGAGCGTAGCTTCACCAATGATCCACTCAGTGAGTGTCTCCAACGCTACCCTGTTCCCCTAAAAAATATAGAGGTTCCTCTGCTTCCAGATATTCCAGCATGTGCAGGATATTAAAATTGACCACTTCCTCCGTTCCACTCGATCAGCAGGCATTGAGGCAAGCCAAGTGGTTTGCACCGTTTCTTGTACTCTCACTAGGTTGATGTTTGCTGTTTGGGAGACCTTGAGCCATATTTGCACTGCATAATCACATTTGAAGAAAAGATGATGAGCAGTTTCAAGACGTCCTGCTTGACACATCGCACATTCCGGAGCGCAATTGAAATTCCTTCGCTGCATAACATCTCTGGTCAAGATTTTATTGAGAAGGAAAAGGTGGATGAAGATTTTAACAGTTGGTGGGATGGAGTATTTCCATGTTTGCCTGAAAGGGCAAGCAATTCTACCACCTCCTGTCAGAAGCACATATACTTAGTTCATCCGGTCGGTCTTCAAACAGAATGTCCTGTTCCAGCAGCAATTCGGACTGAGCAGCTGCCTCCCTGATTGACATTGAAGCGATTTGTGTGGTGCACTCAATACCTCTCTTGTTATGTGCTTCAGTGTAATTTTTTCCTTCTCTTGTATCCATTCAGTGCATTCTCTCACTATTTCTCTGGTCCGGCATGAAGATATGTCCTCAATGTTACTCCGTTGACTGGAGTTGGATTAGATTATGTCATTGTTTTGGTAACTTATTAATGCTTCCGAATCTTATTTTCGTTTTCAACATTCAAACATTTGATTTGAACTGCTCAATATAGTATCGGCCAAATTTTATGTTTTTTTTAAAATGTTCTAAAATAAGCCATAAGATTTAAAAAAAAATATTGTATATATGTAAAAAATAGTAAAAATTTTCAAAAAAAAAAATATAAATAGCCTCCAAGACACATTTTATATGAATATCATGTTAATAGTTCTGATTAATTGTTTAAATTTTGAAAATAAAAATAAAAATGTAGGACATGGTTGAAATACAAATTAAACAATGAAGAATTTTAACCCTACTCTTTTAATAAAAATATTAAGGGCAAAACTAGAGTGTGATGTGCTCACCGAGAGAGATTGGTGAGCACACTTCCAAAAAGCTATCGGATTTACTTCGAACTACGAATCCAAACTGTTGAAATTCATGTACTTCATGAGTGATACATGTACATGCAAAAATTTTAAAGTTTCGAATTCATTTAGTACATGGTCAAGAGGTCAAAAAAATGACGAAAAATGAATACATAAAATAATTAAAAAAATAACTTATAAAATGTTCATTATTTTGACCGCTTGATCATGTGCTAAATGAATTCGAAACTTTAAAATGTGTGCATATGCATGTACATGCATCACTCACGAAATACATAGATTTCAACGATTTGGATTCGTAGATCTAAGTAATCTGATAGTCTTTTGGAGATGTGCTCACCAAACTCTGTTGGTGAGCACATCACAGCCTAGTTTTGTTCAAATATTAATATTCTAAACTACCGATTAGTGCTACTTTCGTTTAGTAGGAAAGAAAAAACATAAAATAAAAAGCAGTCCTCTGACTCCTAGCCACACAGTTACATACTTAGAATAAATTAAGGATGTTTTTTAATTCCAGTTTTGCGCTTAATTAATAGCTTCTTATTTTTACTTTATTAAATTGTGTTCTTCCTTCGATCAATCATAATTAATTGTCGCGGTAAAAATAAAGAATTACTATGCAATTGCTAGGTTCACGCTAGTTTCGCATTATTTGAAGAAAAAATATATCTCAATATACTGGTGATCGGCCGAAATTTTTATTAATAACCATTAAAAAAAATCAAAATTTCACAAAATAGACACGTCCATTTTTGTTAATTTCCAGAAATAATTAAACTGCAAGATTATCCAGCGGTAATTTAGAGCAAAAGCTTTTTGGTAGTCTCTACCAAGCTTTCAAAAAAAAAATTAGAGCAAAACCATTGGAATATCCAGCAGCTTTGAAATAGCTCCTTTCCGCTGGATTTTCCTATTTTTTTACATAAAAATGTTTTGATTTTTTTTAATATTGAAATATTACAAATATTTTTATATTTCTTGAGAAATAGATGGAGTATTATAGAATTTAATTTACTAGAAAGACTGCTACAAATAACTCGGCTCAACATTTTTCAAGCATGATTTTAGTGACTGTAAAAAAAAAATTTCTTGATGTGTTACTGGAAAAAAATATAAAAAATATTTTGAATCTGAGCTATAGATTTCAATTCGAAAATCACTTCTAGGTACATAAAAAGAAATATCGTGGTCGTTCTAGTAAATTCAAATTCTAAGTTACTTCATCTATTTCTCTAGAAGTGATTTTAGAAAAATATTAATATATTAAAATAAAGTAGGTTCTAGGGAAATAGATGGACTACCTTAGAATTTAAATTTACTAGAAGACCACGATAAAAAATTTATTTATCAAGAAGTGATGTTTAGCCGGGATCAATAACTCAGATTCAAAAATATTTTTATTTTTTTTAGCCGTAAAAAATCCTGCCTTAAATATATTAATCTGGATTATTTGTCATAGTCTTTCTAGTAAATTAAATTTTATAATACTTTATCTATTTTCTAAAAAATATAAAAATATTTATAATATATCAATAGAAAAAAAATAAAAAAAAATCCGCACATCTTCTATTTCCGGAACATAATTTTTCAGCGTTGAATTTTGTTATGAATTGCAGAACTGTTGGATTATCCAGCGGTTTTGGGCTGGATTTCCGCCGGATAATCCAACGGTTTGGTTATTTCTGGACATTTTCAAAAAAGTCTCTTTTGTGAAATGTAACATCTTGCCAAAATATAAAATATGAAATTGAAAACAAAAAGTCTTGAGTGAAATTTTAGGAAAAATACAAATTAGAAATGATATTAATAAATCAGTGAAATATTTTAATCTTTTTTATTAAATAATTATAAAGAAATACTTATCATATTAATTAGAAATTTTGCATCTTGAAAAATAAGAAAAGACCAAATTGGGAAATACTTATCATATATATAAAATTGGGAAATACTTATCATATTAATTATAAAGAAATACTTATCATATATATAAAATTGGGAAATTGCTAATATGCTACGCGTAGCATAGAGACCTCCGTGCAATGGCTCAAAATTTGAATTTTCAAAATCTTAACGGTCGATCCAAACCGTCAGCTGTGTTCTACATATTGAAATGTGCTTGGAGACCAAATTTTATATTTTTTGGATTTTTTTTACTATTTATTAAGCCACTTTGAAAATCGCTGATCCAACGGTTTCACTGTTTGGTTAAGCCACCGTTGAATCAGCGATTTTCAAGTGACTTAATAAATAGTAAAAAAATTCAAAAAAATGTAAAATTTGGTCTCCAATCACATTTCAATATGGAGAACACATCTAACGGTTCAGATTGACCGTTAGGATTTTAAAAACTCAAATTTTGAGCTGTTGCACGGAAGTGCTCTATGCTACGCGTAGCACCGTAGCCCTGTCCGATTAACAAACCGAACTTGGCCTGTTGGGCCTACATATATGATACAAACTCTCTATTTTTCTTCTCTTTAATTATCTTTCTCCTCTTATCTCTCAGCACGTGGCAAAATATCTCTGAGTCCAGCGCTGCTATGCAGCTGCTGAGAGAGCTAGTTGCTCTCTATTACTTGCACTTCTTCTTTGCTTCCTCCGCTTAATTGTTTCCGTCACATCTCTTTATCTCTTTTGCAACGAAACTGAGAGGGTCCTTTTCCTTGCTAGCTGATTGAGCTCTAGCGATTAGAACTCGTTGGTTGCGTGATACTTTCTTTTAGTGCTACTAGGACAACTTATTGGTACTCCTCAGCTCTTCTCTCTCTTTATCTCTTATCTGATGTAAAGTGTAAACCCTATAGCAATTAATAATGATCACTTCTCTCTCTTTGGTTGCTCTTAATGATTTGTTTCTGATTTGTCGTGGATGGAAGAGTAACTGTCATGATTGTAACGGTTTGAAGTTAGAACCAATAATCTAAATCAATGATGTGAATGTCATTTCTAATTAAACAATTGGTACTAGTGCTCATATCGGTTCAGTTATGTTATTCTTAATACTTGTTGACCTAAGCATCATTTCTAAATTCTCATGTCTTACCCATGCCACTATTATGGTTCCAGGGATTGAATTGTGAAAATAGAAGAAATGGAGAGGTTAACCTGTTAAATTTCCATTAGCTAGTAATTATAAGATCCGACTCTGTTGTTTTTTTTATAACAAAAGCAGGGTTCTGCTTTTCCGATTCCAGTAATTCAAATTTGTTGAGATTTGTGGATGGAAAAGTTTCTTTATCGAAATACACGAATATAAAATTTTAAATGGTTGGGATCGAAAAAGCAGGACTCTGCTTTTGTTATAAAAAAGCAGGAGAGTCAGATCCGTAAGCTTGTCAGAAGTACGAAAATGTATAATATGTAAATATTGAATACATAGCCGGTTCGGAGAGATTATAAAGAAAAGTACAAAAAAAAAAAGAGTTATGAAATTGGGTCTTAGGCTCGGCTAAGAATTAATAGCGCAGTAAATAAAAGAAATCAATAGATAAATGAATTGGGTATAGATTCAGAAATTTAAATGAAATCGTGCTTAGACTTTAGATTTGAATATTGATTACTGTGACTTTTGAACAGTGAACTGTTGCACAATTAATCCAGGCATATTTGAGTTAAAAATGGATAATGAAATCATAATAGTAAGGATTAAAGAATAAGGAAATTATTAGTACATGATGCCTTTATTTAACAACGAATAACAAATATATGAATTAATTACAAGTAAATCTAAATGATTTTGTAAACAATAATTTTATTATGTCGTAGGTGTCGATATCGCGAAGCGAAACTTGACAGGATTTTCAGGAACAACTTGTACACATTGATTGACTGCTCTATCTGTGTACATTATCAGGTGCGGGGGTTCACTAGCTTTGTTTTGATATTCATTTCTAAGAATTAAATTGTTATTAGTTTTGCATATTGAATAATCGATTGACTGCATTATTTGAACCGTTACATTATATGCATGACACAATACAAATGAAACTGAATTACGGGTAAGTTTGATGACTTGTCATTTTGGTACGGTTTATCGATTGTTTGTTTCTTGTTTTAAATAATTGAGTAATTTCACAGTTATCGGATTTAATTGAATTTACTGATTGCTGCAAAGTTTAGGTCATGACTAGACTTTGACCCAGGACCCTTATGCGCATATGGTGAATGGCCTCAACTAAACATAGTACTAGTTGGGTAGAGGATATTGTAAATTGTGACTATAAGAATAGTAAAATTGTGGTAAATGTCTATTGCTAGCCACTGCCTCTGAGGGGTGACAATATTGTTTACATTATTGAATTACACATCATTGAATCGAATTATTGAACTTAATTAAGTGTCTGACTATAAACCAGACTAAATAGAATGGTCTAAGCCAAACACAATAGATACGGATGTGTGTAAAAGCATATGTGGGTTGATGGTGAGCATCTGTACAGGCAAGAAGGATGGTATATGTTTGTGTTGCCGACCTAGTATTTGCATAAATTTAGAACTCAAATATTCTGATTATAGTTATTTGATTTTCATTGCTTATTCCTGTTGGTTATCATTTGACTGTCAATAATTGGCATTGCATTCATTGTTATAGAAATTGAATTGATATTATATTGTGGATATTTAATTCTGGATATGGATTCTTACAAATCCAGTAGCCCAAATAAAATTCTGTACTAAGAAATATCGTTGTTATTTCTCACCCCCTCCTCCTTTTGTGGGTTTTACAGGTTCGTTAGATGAAAAGAGGTGTTTATGGGTTATAATTGACAACAGGGTCAAATAAAAGAGATGGTATTTTTGGTTGTAATATATGACAGGATGTAGAGAGTATTTTTCTTGCATCTTCTACCACTAAATATCAGATACATCTTGTAAATATTTTGGTTTGGGATTCACATAAGATCCATGTCTTGTGTGAATTGAATTGGAGATATCACAATAGACTGCTGCACATCTGAATTTGGAGTGTGACATGAAATTTTGATTTTTTGTAATTGTATTAATATGCTAATGATTAATATTTTATGTCGTTCTTCTACATAGTATAAATATCAAGACCAAATTTTCAAGAGGTCTTTGAGGCAATCTGAATTAGGTATGATAAATTGCAAACTCTATTTTGAACGATCCTCTCGAGATCAAACTCTCATGGAGGGTGTTTGGTTCACGCTATAGATCATTCGAGAGAATAGAATAATTTCAGATAATGTAATAGTCTGGAATACCATTTTAAGGTATGTGTTATTACCATGCATGTTTGGTTTGTGCATAACTATTGTTATAGTATTTTAGAAAATATGTCATTACTATGTTTGGTTTGCACATGACTATTACCATAGTGAATTGTTGATAGTATAAACTCGAAGCACTACCGTAAATTTACGAATATTAAATTTAAAGAAGTATTCCACCACTATTTTAATGGATTTATAACGATTTTCTTCTTCAAAGATACATTATCTTCTTCCTCGCTAGCAGTGCATTTGAAGATGAAAATCTAATTTCAATTTGCAATAATTGTTCAAAACAAAAATTAATAGTATTCATTTCTTTATATTTGGTTTTAGAATTGAAATCTGCTGAAATTCCTCATTTGGGAATAATGTTTCTGAAATTTCTAAAATTCTGAATTCAACCGTTCAATTTTTTCTCTGCACGTATTTTGAAACAGCTGGTTTTTCTATGCACTCATCTCAAAACAGCTCGACGGCTAGATTCGGAAAAGCAGGAATTTCAGAAACACTATTTACGAATGAGAATTTCAACATATTTGTTTCCTTTGTTTTAATTGTATTTGATGTACAAGTAACTTGAGTTTTGTTGCTTTGAAAATACATAGCAGCACAGAGCCACAGATCATTAATGTCTGTAAAAATATATAGCATGCTCCGATAATCTTTGTTCAATTAATGTCTGGTTTTTCGTCTGCACAATTTAATTTGTTTCCTAAACTTTTAGTTTTAATCATATGAATGAACTATATAATAAAACAAGCCTAATGTATTTATGTGAAATTTGATATAAAAATATAAAAGTGTTATCTCATAAAAAATGAAAAAGTAAATATATCAAGTTATTCTTGCATTTTCTTTGAAGGAATAAGATTTAATAAATTTATTTTTAACGATATGATACAATCTTAAATTCTTATTTTAGTTCCTACCATAATTAGGAGAATTTTAAACAAGTGCAAATTGGATATGAATTCTGTGCTTAATAACCTAATTGTTGTTCTCAAAATAGCACCGCCCATAATTAAAGATATTCACCATATAATAGCACCGCAAATTGGATTATGAAATTTTAATTTCTATTCAAAATAGGATAATATTATTTATTGCAAGATTTTTATTAATTGTGCAGTACAAATATTTTACTGCAGATCGGAATCCGCTACTCGACAAATTGGCAAGCAGGATCCTGGTTTTCCAAATTAAACCATTAATCTATGTTGAGATTCGTGCATAAAAAAATTTCAACGGATTGATTTGGAAAAACAGAGTTCTAGTTGCCAATTTGGCAAGCAACGGGTTTCTATCAGCAGTAAAATATTTGTACTGCACAATTAATAAAAATCCTGCAATAAATAATATTATCCTATTTTGAATAGAAATTAAAATTTCATAATTCATGTCCATCCAATCTGCAGCGGATTGGGTCTGGGGACTATATCCTGTGATCAGGTTATCTGAGGCTAAATTCAACTTTGAACTGTTCAAAATGTAGCACTTAAAAAAACCAAACTAAGTCAAACCTAATGACCTAATCAACTATATATAAACCAAAGAAGACCTAAAAGTATATTAAGTCAAACCTAATGAGTAATGACCTAATCACTCCAGCCTCCGGGCGCATGTAAGATTACCTAACAGTAATATCTTACCGCATAACGTGTCCAATGCGGAGGTCTGACCAACCATCTATTATACACCGTGCTTCAATCGAACGGTACTGCTATTCCCGCATATAACAAATATATATAGACCTAAATCGGCAAATCCTCTACCCGCATAATTCATAACTCCTTTTTTTTATCAAGCCCAATTATAACTCCCCTCCTAAAATAGCGCATTACAGGAAAAGAACCACCATAATATCATTTCTTCTCCGCCTTTCTTCTTCCATTCTCTCTCTCTCTTTCTCTCTTTCTGTGTCGTTTGTAGGTGGGGACGATCAGATCGGACGGTCAAGATGTGTTGCCCGAGCAAGACGTGCTGCCTCTGCACGCTTCTGATCCTGGTGATTATTGCTATCGGGTTCGTCTTTGGATTTGGAGTTTTCTCTCATGGATTTCACAAAATCAAGGATAGCTTACATCTAGAGGAGCATGATTCTCAATTTGGCGCAAGAAAGTTTCTCTCTGCCCCATATCCTCATAATTGAATTCGATTTCAATTGCGGCTGGATGCAAAAGAAAGACAATTTTAGGAATTAGATTTCTGCTTGATTTATGAAATTGAAATCCAGAAAATGTGGTTCTTTTATTTGTGTAAAATATTCTTAAGATACAGTCAAAACATATTCTTGATTTCTTCTTAATTTTTTTAGCTATTCCTTTTTTTTTTCTTTCCAAATTCGTAATTTCATTATGCACATGTTTTTTGATGCTATCAGGACAAAATTCGAATTTGATGCCCGCAATGATTATTAGGAATCCTCTTCATTCTGCTACGAACCTTGCATTTTACGATATTTCGTTAATTTTTTATGCAAAAGTCTCTGGGTCATAAATTGAAAATGATAGAAAGAAAAAGACGCCGAACGGTTATCCACCGGGACCGTCTAAAGTTGGCAAAGTGTTAGGAGGTTTGGTGTACCAAATTTAATTTTGATGTTTGCTTCTAAGTTTGTTTCTACCAAGTTTTCAAAAAAAAAAAAAAAAAAAAATTAAAAGCAATTTAATGCCTCCTTGTGACCGTTAGAACTTGGAAGGGATTGTTTATGATCAGATTCCATGTGCCTTTCTTATTATTTGAAAATATGCTCCCTCAATCGAGTAATAATTACCAACCATTGGTCTGCCTATTATGGGTGCTATTTTAATAAAGATTGTGTCATTGACCTGTTAATTGTGTGTTAATCTAATTACCTAAAGCTGTTGTAGAACTAAATGTTATAGATTGGCACGTGGATAAGGGCTATGAGAGAGATTCCAAAGGATAATGAGCCTTTTCGGCATTTTGAAAGTTCCAAGTATCTTTTATTTGAAGGCAGGTTTGGAACACAGACGCTCAATTGCAGTTCCAACTTGTCTGACAAAGGTGAAAGCCTGAAAAGGCTTAAAAAAAAAAAACCAATTCAAAAGCTGCAGCTTGCCGAAATTTTTATTAATATAAAAAAATAATAAATTTAACGATGTACTTTATTTTTGAGCAGATTTTGAAATTTGTCTAAACCGACAAAATTTTTAATGGATCAACCTCTAAAACAGCTGAAAATTACATCGGTTCAAATTTTTTCCAAAACCGACAGAAAAACTATCAATCCAAACACCGTTGTTAATTTTATCGGCCAAAATTTAATAATGAATTCGCATGTGAACTTTTTTATTATAAAATTTTGTGGGACAAATCATTATTGTATTGTTTTATCTTGACTTCTTGAACTTATTCAAACTACTCTTATTATAAATAATTCACATGCGAACAATACAATAATGATTAAGCTTGAACCTATTCAATATACTAAGCAATCTATTTTCACGTTGAAATACTTAACTGAGACATAAATATCTTATTTCACGATTTAACCCTTAAAAAAGATCTCCAACCATAGACTTCTCCACTTTAACATAAAAACTTGTGTGTGCGAGTGAAAGAGAAGTTTTGAATTTATCCGAAGGGATGAATAATTTCTGTGAAGTTGAGGAGAAAAAAAAGACGAAATAAAGGAGAAATAAAGGGTACCAATATTCTTTTTCGGCAAAGTGAGAGAGAAATGATTGATGTGATTCTGTATGGTATATTGGTATGTACTTTTATCTCTGCAGCAGTTCAACGGATAAGAGAGAGTTCAGTGCTTCACAAGGGTGTGCTTTTATTGAAAAAATTATAACGAAGTGATCAAATATTGAAATTTGCACATAAATTAAAATTCGATGGCCAAAAACGATTAAATCTAATTACAGGTCTTGCAAATATGATAATAATAAACAGCAAGGAGTTCAAATGCACCGTCATTTTGTGATCTAATATATTCCATATCTTTTATCTCTGTTTTCAAAGTTTGAACAGTTGATTCGAATCACTCAACATGATTTTCATAATAAAATATATTGGAGACCAAATTTTATGGGTTTTAGAATTTGTTTACATAGGTATAATATCACATGTAACTTGCATAGGTAACATGATATTTACATAGGTATAATATCATTTTATCGGAGGGTCCAGAATTTCTTTAAAACAGTGATTTTGTATCTATCTAAAAATAGTAAACAAATTCTAAAAAATATAAAATTTGGTATCCAAGCATATTTTATTATGAATATCATTTTGAGCAGTTTGGATCAACTGTTCGAACTTTGTAAATGGAGATAAAAAAAATATGTAGCATATTAAAACACAAAAATAATAGTTCATTTGAACCCTCCTCTGTTTAGAGATACATATTTAGTTTATGCAAGTTACATGTGATATGAAAAAAATTATGTCAAAGATGCAGAAAAGACATGTTCAATTTTTACTAGAAAAATTCAAAATATGTATATTAAAGTTAACATGGGGCTCTATTTATAAATAGAAAATAAATCAAGGTATACTGACTATAACCAAATTTATGAGCTAAATTAAGTAACTTTCAAAAAATTAATCCTACCTATTAAATAAATTTGATAATATTGACAATCGTACATAATATTTAAATGAAATATTAATATTATAGATAAGATCTTGGTGATATGCATAGAATACCTATAAATAGACATTTAGATTTTACGTGTATTTTTTATTGAAATATTTATATGATTTAACTTCTTAAACTTGACGACTCTAAATATATTATCAAATGATACTAATATTACACAAAATTGTAAAAAAAAAAAAACATTTTTAAAAGTAATCTATTCAAGAAACCCAAAATTGTATCACTAAAGAGTCGCCAAAATAATTATATATAATATTTTTATTTTAATATAAACAAAATGTTAAAAAAAAAAAATTCAAAATATCTCAGTGATCAATAAAGACTCGTCGTTGTTAAGGTTACAATTTTTAATTTACACATGATATCATATGAGCACAAAATTGAATGTTAAATTGATCTACACAAACACAAAGTGTCCATTATGCCGGGAAGAACATCAATTGATCGACAGTTCAGATTTAACTGTTTATTTTTTTAAGATTCAATCGGCCATAGATGATAATGGACTGGATAGGACCGAGCTTGTGTCAAGGCTGAGTCCATTATCCTACGAGATAACATTATATTTCTGTTTAGATCTGTACTGTTTTATGATAATTTTTTATTGGTAGCAATTATTAGAAAATAAGAGAGAGAAACGGAAAGACTGTAGAAGATGTAATATTAGTAGTAATAGTGTGATTGTAAAATTCGGTCCAAAAGTTTGGAGCTTATTTTTCAATTCCGGTCCAAACAAACTGTGTGTGTGTTTTTTTTTTTTCAATTTTCTGTGACGACCACAGTTCAAAAAGTGTGAAACGAAAAGAAATTGGGAAAAAAAGAGATTTGTTTGGATCAGAATTGGAAAATATAATCCGAACTTTTGGACCAGATTTTGCAATCCAGCTATTAATATTAATATTACAGCTTTTTATACTCTTTCTGTTTCTCTCTTGTTTTGTTTTCTGATAATTTCTACCAATAAAAAATATCTCTGTTTGATTATAATTATGACCAATGTAGTTTAAAATAGAATGCACGGACTTCTTAGTTCAGATCTAAATAAAAATAGAGCAAAGTTTGGGTATGTTGTGTTTTACGAGACAAATTTAAACTTCAAAAGCTATCACTTTGACTTCAAACAAGATAAATTGAAACGGTTGAAACCAATCTATTTTATAGTAATGTGTGTACATGCAAAATTTTAAAATTTATTTAATATAAAGTCAAGCGGTCAAAAACTGACTTTGTACATGTAACAAAAATGAAGTTTTACAAGTTATTTTAATGCATTCATTATTCATCAATTTTTTACCACTTGATTCAGTACTGAATGAATTTCAAAATTTCAAAATTTTGCATGTACATACATCACTTGTGAAGTAAATCGGTTTCAAAGGTTTGAATTTGTTTTGTTCGAAATCAATCCAATAAATTTTAGAATTATATTTACCAAATTCTTTGATAAACACAATCCATTCTAAATTTGCTCATAAAAATATTATATTTTCCTAGGTGATACGAACTTCCACACAGTTCTGCTACATAGCTTGAAAAATGACGACTATTCCGCAGTTTGCACTTCCGATTAGGCCTGCTGTCATCCAATCATTCAATATTTTTCAAATTAACGATAGAAGTACCGGTTGTTAGCATTTTGGTTTGAATTTAAGTGCACATATAGATAAGTTAATATATGATAATTTAAAATGAAGTTATTTTGGTGTGGACAAATGAAGGTTCAAATGCATAAATTTAATTTTTAGTTTGGATTCGATACTACCTTAAAAAAATATTATATCATTTTTCCTCACTTAGAAGGCATGCATACTTATTTTATGCATGCAACATATTTGTTTTTGAGTAAAATATGAACTTTATAATCTAAAATGAGTTTTAATAAAAATATAATTTGGATAAATTCGCGAGTTCTTGAAATTTAGAAGAATAATAAGTAATTTTGAGGTTCTTGAAAAGGTATACAAGAAAAATTTAATATTTATTCTAAACATTTTTATACTTGATCA